>OZ024888.1:47562431-47587431 GCA_964017195.1 Siderastrea radians
CCTTTCATCCAACATTTATTGGCAAACTTTGATAAAGAAAGTTTTTATTTGTCAGCTTGTTGAAAATTTTTACACTTTTTCATGACTTACAGTCTACAGTCTTTGCTGTGACGATGGTAATTCTTATTCCGCCAAAATAATAGGTAATCAATTTGTCCAACACAAGAAAAACACGACGTTACCGTGTTATGACATTACTACATAAATTTAACCTGTTTGTCGAAACATGAGTCGATCGGTACACGCAACTACTCATTAGTCGTCCAATATCATATCTGTTAAGACGTTACGCTGTTACGATGTTACGATATTACGATTTTTAAAGATGTTGCGATGTTACACTCTTACGATGTTACGCTCTTACGATGTTGCTATATTAAGATGTTACGCTCGTACATGTTACGCTGTTACGATTTTACGTTGATAACGGCCGCGTGTGGACTTCCTCTATGTACCGAACGAAACGAGGCCGTCAAGTCACGAAATAACGGCTGCGTTTGGTGTTCTTCTATGTACCGAATGAAAGGAGGCCGTTAAGTCATGGGATCAGGGGCACCCAAGGAGAAAATTTCAGCAAAATACTTGAAATGTCATTTTCTGTTTTCTTAGATTGTTTCACAGCTTTTTAAAGGCATATTTGTGTGAAATAATAGAAATTGATCTGTTCGGCGTTTTTAGCTGAAACTTTAGGCCCAGAAATGAATTAGGAAACAGAATCTGCATGCATACGTTGAATCTCCACCTGACCGTTGTTAAGTTAAATTCTTTTAGTTCGAAATCAAATGTAACTGTTGGAAAACAAGTCTCTAGTCAAACTTGTGTCGGGTCGACAGATGAGGGTGCAAAAGTTTACCTAATTTAGATTCAAGCTTGAAAAGTTTTGTTGATTGAACGTGATACCAGATGAGGTCATGTTTTTCGTGAGGTGACCTCGCTTAGATGCAACCGTCGGTAATTTGTGATACAGAATCTTATCTTCCTGCAGGGCCCAATCCTGATAGAGCTGGCAACTTACCGTTACTATGGACACAGCATGAGTGATCCTGGCACAAGGTAGTCACTTACTACACTGCTATTAGCCCCTGAACTACCCCTCCAAATTTGTTCCCACTTGTCCTTATGCGATCCCTTCTTCAGTGATCAGTGATAGAGGGGTCCAGCATTGTACAATAAAGCAATCCTCTTTGGTAGCCATGCTGTAATTTGGCGTTTTGCGCTTTACATAGCTCATTAACTTTCGAAAAAAGATGTCATGTAGTGAAGTTACTGTTTTTTTTTCTGCCCATAGCTACCGGTCACGTGACGAGGTGCAGTCCGTGCGTAAGACACGTGATCCGATCGTCAATTTGCGAGAGAAACTGCTGGACTCTGGACTCGCGGACACTGATGACATTAAGGTACCATTTCAAACAAGTCCAAACTGCAGGGTTATTTTTACAAAAGGGCCAGGCACCCCAGTTACAAAATACACAAGACACGTCCACCCAAGTTTCACATTCTGGCTTCTGAGAACAAAATCTACAAGGTCATTCAGAATAACTCAGCCGTCCAGAATGATAAAACAGGGGAACAATTAGTCTGCCGATGTAGCCACGTCCACCACTCTAGAATCTTTCGAGAGAGGAGTCTGTATCCTAGCCGCTGCAGACGGAGAAACGTTGTTGTGGAAACATGTTTCCCTCAATGTTTCCTCGTTTGCACGCGAAAGAAACATTTGTTGCGTAAACATTTTTTGTTTCCGAGAAACATTCTGGAAAGCAATGTTTCCGCAACAATGTTTTCTCGTTTGCGGGGGCCTTTAAGTTCTGAAAGTGATAGCCGTTGACGAGCACCAATGCCTCGCAGAGAGGGAGTGCCCATAATGTGCAAGAAGAAGAAAAATAACCCCGCGTCGAAAGCATAAACGGACAAGGAGTATCTCTACTTGAAAGCTCCTCACAGGGTTACCTTCACCATTTGTTAGGTTTTTCTAACAGTTTCCTGGAGCTATTTTATGCACTTGGGTGGTGGGAGTCAATATGGAGTAATGATTCCTGTCCTGAGGGCTTAAACCACCATGTAGAAAATGCAACACGCTAACTTCTAAACCACCTTCCCTTCACCTGTGACAACCATAACACACCAGGCCCCAGTTGTTCAAAAGGTGGATAGCGCTATCCACTGGATAAATCTCTATCCAGTGGACAACCCAATTGGTTTCCCTAATACTTATCCACTGGATAGCGATTTATCCAGTGGATAGCGCTATCCACCTTTTGAACAACTGGGGCCAGATGAATTTTCCCTTATTGCCTTATTCTCACTACTTCGCTGATCTTATTTTCGATAAATTAGCGAACTCATACTTTAGGAGACTTTATTTTTGCTTTTTTGAGAAAATAAGGGCATGAAAAACGTTAAGAAAATTTTGAAATACGTTCCCTTTTTTTCTCCTTCATTGCAAAAAATCGCAAGAAAAAAAGCGAGAGATAAGTTATTGATGATTGGTTCATCAAACCGTAATGTCGCAGTTTCAAGCCATGTTGTTATTTCTGTTTTCAGCGACTCGAGAAAGAAGCGAAGGAAGAGGTCGAGGCAGCGGTTAAGGCAGTAGAGTCTGATCCAAACCCCACCCTGGACGATTTGTTTTTGGATTTGTATGCAGATGATAACATGGAAGGTCGTAAGATACGGGGTTGTGATAACTGGTCTAGACACACAACCAATTAAAAACAAGATTTATTTTCCGTTAAGATCGAAGATTTGAGATTTTAAAATGTAACATCGTCTTTTTAGTTGTGATCGCCATTTTGTAAACTACATGATTTTATTGTATGCCGTGACTACATGTCCTGGTGTCACCATCTGGATGCCATTGCATTGACTAGATACAAAGTAGATCTGAGTAGATAGCTAAACTGGCGTCTGGTACCAGTTATGTAAATGAAAGGCTCGAAATAGTATGCTGCCCAGACCATAAGCAGGCCAGATTTTTTATATGTTTATCTTGAAACCTCGAACCAACGGAAAATTTTGAGTGAAATTTGACTTCCCGTGTTCGTAGTCTTTCTAGGCCTCGGCCAAATGGATTCAACATTTCCATTCAACACCGTTCAACATTGTCGAGTTCGCCATGATAGGCGCGTTTGGACACCCTGCTGAATAATGTTGATTCAACATTTCCTTTCAACACTGTTCAACATTGCTGAATTCGCCATGATAAGCGCGTTTGGACACCCTGTTGAATAATGTTGATTCAACAGTTCCTTTCAACACCGTTCAACATTGCTGAATTCGCCGTGATAAGGGCGTTTGGTCACCCTGTTGAATAATGTTGATTCAACATTTCCATTCAACACCGTTCAACATTGTTCAGTTGGCCATGATAAGCTCGTTTGAACTAGACTGCGAGTAGTCTCTAAGTCTCCTCGAAATTTCGCGTGCGCGTGTATTTTGCCGGCCCCACAATCGCCATCGCCAAAATTAGAGACTACTCGCAGTCTACGTTTGAACACCCTGTTGAATAATGTTGATTCAACATTTCCTTTCAACACCGTTCAACATTGCTGAATTCGCCATGATAAGCGCGTTTGAACACCCTGCTGAATGTTTTTGAATGACGTTGAGAAAAGGTTTCGTTGATGCAACGATTTTGGATGATGTAATTGTTGAAGCTGTTTGACGGAGGCCTAAAGCGATAATTCTTGGGTACTTTAGCAGTAAAACGTTCAGGTCATTTTGTAATGTCTGTAAATTTGTTGCCTTTTTGGATCCCTGAAGTAAAGAAATGGATTTAAAGAAGTATTTTTGCTGCTTCGTTGGCGAATGAGACGAAAAAACTCAACCAGCAACACAGCCAGTACACAGGCACTAACTCAACCAGTATACAGCCAGTAATAATTTGAATTCAGAGTAGTCTATCATTCAAGGAAAATTAAAAAAATAATAATAAGTGCCCCTCAATCACTCTAGGTCTACCGCATTTAAATACTTGTATCTACTACCTTGCTTTTGTTGGTTGGGTTAGTAGTGCGATACAGGGCTTTTAAACTGTAATGGTTTAACGAAAAGACCAGCAAAATTGATAATAGGGGATTTTGCTAAGATAGTGTTTTTGGGTCTTAAGCGTATTTTAGTGAATGATGTAAGTGAAATAAACCAGTTTGTTTTATATGAAATGATTTGTTGATTGTTCGTTATGCTTTCATTTTTTTGTTTGTTTGTTTCTTTGTTTTACTCTTAAAACACAGAGCTTGTATATGGCAAGGGCACATTAAAAGTTGTTAACAAGTAAAGCGGTTGCAGCCACACCACGAAAATAGTCTGAGCAGTTTTCATCTGTTTGGTACTTTTCATGGCGCCGTGGCATCATGTTCATTAGTAACATCTGGCAAAGACAGCAGGTTCAATGTAGACGGGCTGACTAAAAGCGCTAAATTGCTTGATCGTGTACAATAGTTAGACAATGGAGTTCTTCTGTCGAAGGCATTATCGTGTGATAGGTTGCCCGAGGAAACTTGATGTTCACAACAAATATTAGCCCGAGAACGTAGTTGGAGGGCTTATATGAAGTTTGAACATCAAATTTCCGAGGGAACCTATCACACATAGGGCCTGAGACAGAAGAACTCTATTGTTTTTATTGTACAATACTAAATTTTGAGCGAAAATTTCCCAGACGGGACTATTCGCTGATAGGCGCCCGCTGAGGAGAGACACTATCG
Source organism: Siderastrea radians (assembly GCA_964017195.1). NCBI lineage: Eukaryota > Metazoa > Cnidaria > Anthozoa > Scleractinia > Rhizangiidae > Siderastrea > Siderastrea radians. Next base: position 47,567,135 of record OZ024888.1, read on the forward strand.
CATCACGTGATCGATTTCGACCAATGGGAACACGCCGAAATTTAGCGTTGTACTATAATTCTGGATAGTGGAGGTACAATCTCGTTCCCAGGGTCTTTGGGTTTGGCAATCCAGCAGCCGCCATCTTGGATTTTCCAACCCGAAGACCCTGGCAACAAGATTGGCAAAGTAAGTGGGGCAAAGGTAAAACGTTTGGCTTCGAAAAGTTTGTTTGATGACCTTTATTACCAATTTTTTTAACATAAAAAATTAAGATACTGCCTTACAGATGTTTGCTGGAGACTAGAGTATACGGTGCATTGATTTACAGAAAGTCGTCATATAGCCTGATTTTTAGAAGCCATTTATTTAGTCACTATTAACCTGATTTGTTCCAAACGTGGCAGGATTATTGTTTTCAGTTGCGTTATTGGATGATCAGTCGATTTCTTTTAACAATTAGTTCCCAGTTCTCTACTCCTTTCCAAAGTGATAAAGATAAATAGTGTTCAGGTTGGTCACGTGACAGTCACGTGACGCAGACAACAATTTCAGTACAGTGAAACACCGTTTTACTACTACACCCTCATTTGAGGGAGTCCACAAAAAAGTCACATCATTGTGATTCTTAGTGCATTCGGTAAGGAGTGAGTGAGGTCTGGAAGTGATGCCGCCACTTTGAACGGTAGAAGCCTTCGGATACTGTTGTTTGTTGGCATGCGATCGGAAGCTCACTTTATATTCCCGTGGTTTTTCTGTCCCAGATCTCGTACTATCTGACGGCATATAAATTATTCACTTTCAGTACATGAAAGTGAGATCTGGTATGAGGTCAAATTTCTCGTTGCGTCTCCTTGCACAAGTATGGCGAATTTTGGGGGCGGAAACGAATTGGCCGAACAAACTTTTCCGCATATTTCACTGTCTTATTATTAACATTGAGGAATATTAAAAAAATTTCCAAGTGTGAAATTTCCTTTTCAATTTCGTTGATGTTTTATGGAATTTAGGTAAAGCATTTAAAAGTTGCAATCATTTAACCTAATCCTGAATTGTTTTGTCCTGCCACCACTTTGACGGCTTTTTTTCTCAAGGCTGATTTTTAGCCGGCTGTCAACAAGAATAAAGAAGCACCTATCTGAAGTATGGAATAAAATGTTGACATGCCAAACACGGCTCACATGCTCGTGCTAATGTGTTTGTTTGTTTCTCTTAGCAATGGTTGATTTTTAATTAAGTGCCGTTTGCTCATAAGCATGTTCTTAAAATTAGGCAGAGCTGGGTGGTACTTTGTTACGAAAGGCAGAATTTTTTCCGCACTGTCTCTCTTTGTTGAAGTGCTGACTTCCTTTCACTGAATTTGACTTTGGATGTTATTCTTTCTACTAGACTGTTGGGGTAGTCTCTCGCACGGAGGCGTGTTTTGAATTGGGTGATATTCTCCATCGCTGAGGAGTTTGTTCTCAGAAGTCCTAGGGCTTCACCTTTGACCCCTGGTGGGAGGAAGGAAGAGAAGTGAGTGTATTGGAAAGTTTCTGTGGTGGAAAGTTTCTAACCCCTGGTGGGAGGAAGGAAGAGAAGTGAGTGTACTGGAAAGTTTCTGTGGGCTTGAAATGTGTGCGGATGTCAAGGATTGCTTGCTTGTTAAATCTCTCGCCTTTGAAAACAGTAGTATCCAGGAAGTTTATTTCTTTGTCTTGGATTTCAGCCGTAAATTTAATTGTCGGGTGGTGACTGTTTGCTAGGACTAAACTCTTCTATCTCCTTCACCAGTTTGTCAACATTCCACGGCGAGAATAGGTCGTCGATGTATCTTTTCCACTCAAGTGGTAGAAGAGTGTAGAACATTCGTAAAACTGTTTGACTAAGCATGTGGCGTTCTGCTTAGCCCGATCAGTGTCTCTCTTTGATCTAGATTTATCAGATTTCGCTCTTCGCAACTTATCATTGCTGCGTTCAACACGGCGATAATGAAACTTGGTTAGTGCGCCTATGAATTTTCGGTCGGTCTCTCTCTTTGTGGAGTGCATTTGTCAGGAGTGATGCTTGCTTTTGCGACATAGTGCAAGTCTCTTGGGCTTGTGCCCTTTTCTGTGTGGGCCTGAAGTTTAACTATCGACGTTTCTGACTGCCCATTCTTTCACTTGAGCATGGAAATCTCGTCGACCGCGGACTGGCAGGGTCGCTTGCTGGCGTTTCACAAATAAGATCAGGCCTTTGAAAATGATAAATGCCGCAACAGACACTAATTTTCAGCGCGACGGTACATTTCCTTTGGCCTCCAGCAAATTAAATTGGACGAGAAGGCGAAAGCACACGAAAACAGCGATAAGGTAACAAAGAAATCGTGAATGAAAACTTGCCCGGTTCCTAAAAGAGAACTGAATTGCTGCGGCACTGCTACCCCGTGTCTGGCCTATTTCCTCAAAAGTTGCGTTGTTCATCATGTATGAAACCACTCCAGAAAGAAAAAGAGTGCCGGGAAATAGAACGAAGACTTGATTTACAAGAATCGAGACAATAATAATTGTTTACGTTCTGTAGTTTGTTGTTGATTTTTTTTGCTTAGACAGCTTTTAAAACGTCATCCAAATCACTTTTGGTCTGTGTGTACGTGTTTCATGGCTGCATTACTCTGCTATGAAACGTTTACTATGACGTTTCAGGGACGTTGATTCTGCCAATCAAGGGATGGGATGTCATTTTTTTTCTATTTCTTGGGTGAAAAATCGCCGGCAAGGGTGGCTAAAGTGCCGGCTATCGCCGGCAGCCGGCCGCTATTTTGAATCCTGCTATCTGATGAACGATTTTTAGCATTGCGATAAAATTCCTCTTGTCGGGCACAGGACGCCGTTGAGATTCGCGGATGGCTTAATCGCAAAGCCTCCGTCGCAATCATTTCCGTGGTTACAAGAGGTTTTCGCTTTTTCGCTTCCCAAAAATTGAGGCGAGAACAAAAAATTGGAAGAAAAGAGGAGGGCATACATTCTTCTTCCCCCTCCCTCCCCTCCCCTAACAACCTCAAAGGCACCTGTTCTTGCCTTAATATTTGCGCGGCAAACGTGAAAAACGTTCTACGTGCAGAAGAAATTATGAAAATACTTATGGAAAGGCAGCGAAAGGCACCCACGTTCGAAGCAAAGGCACCCACGCTCGAAACAAAGGCACCCACCCTCCAAACAAGAAACCAGTTGTCCGTTTTATTTTTACATTAACATCAAATTTTTACATCGTACGCTGATGAAGAAGCTTAGCTCTGAAAACGTTTCGTACAATTACGTGTACTCAGTAATCCTAGTGTAAGAAAACTAATGCACAGATTATGATCCGTTTTATTTTGCAAAACATGATAGATCAAACAGCGTCGTATGAAGATAAACTTAACCCATTCACTCCTTGGGATGCTTGGAAAAATCGTATTTTAAGATGGCTCAGTTGAACGAGAAAAACAGGAATCAGCACTTGGACTTTTCGATTTTTCGTGCTCAGTCCCGTTGCTTTTACAGTACTGGACCCCGCTATTTCGAATCCCACTATCGCGAATCCAGCTATTTTGAATCAGTGTCGAATCCCTCGCTATCTCGAATCCCGCTATGTCGAATCCCCCGCTATCTAAAAGTGATACCCGTTTCCCTTGGATTACACCTCCATTAATTTCTATTGGTTATTTCTATTGGCTGTTTCGAACTCCAGCTATCTCAAACTTCTTCGTTTCCCTTGAGTGATCGAGATTGCGAGGCCTGTTTTCAGCTTTTATACCTTTCAACTGGCGTTTCAGCCATTTAGCAGCTAGACGTTCCTAATGATGGAAAAATTTTTGCCCAATTCAGTAAATTTACAACAAGAAGTGGCGGTCCGTGGGAAATAATTTTGTCTAGGAAGAAGTCCTCAGCTTTTGGTTTGTTACCTCGGCTAGATTTTTGCACCCGATCGTTCTTAATTAGGCATAATCTACAAGATCTCTTCCCACCGCATCTATTGATTATCAAAACCATCTTTGATCATAAAAGTTATGACGTCACAAATGACACAAGTAGCCTGGTCGCTTATAGGAGTGAATGGGTTAATTTATCCACAGAATCAAAAATACCGCGTAACAAGCAGTACCACTGCTGTAAAGTACCGCTCAATAGCTTTTATTTGAGTGGTCATACTTTAGCTGGTTTTCCTCTACCGACTCAAAATTTTGTACTACTGGTGTACAGCAAGGAAACTCATTCCTAGGGTCTCTCTCGCTCCAGTGGCCGGGATGAACAGAGACTCTGGGAACGAAATATGTTTGTTAGTTTGTTTGTTTTATAGTTTTAAATTTTTTGGCCGGTCGCATCTATGGATTTTATTTTTGATGATTCTAGCTGCCACAAAACACTCACTGGGCACTGGTGTGACGTCTTAAATATCAGGCAAAAGCCTGAACAGATCAACACAGGTTGATCAACTCGATTACTGTTTCCAGACTGATATATCCTCTACATGTAAAACCATGGATAGTATCCATAGCAAAGCGCGGGAATTGGGGATAGTGTTATGCGGAATCTTGCAGATGGCAAAAATATTATAAATACTGGCTAAAGATGAAGCGTCTAAAGCGTAATTCAGAGAGAGTGAAGCCGAGTGGCCTCAAAGTCTTAGTTGCCTCAGTTCTTTAGGGTTTAATGCGGAGCACGATTATCTAGTGCGTAGAAAGTGAAAAACCCCTTTTCTGTTTTATTTTCATGCGCGTGCTATGCACACAACCGTTAAATTGTGCATCTTACACCCTTTTAGCAGTTATGAATAACGTTAAAATTGAGGATCTACTATACCGTGAGCTTGTGCACACTGATAAACTCTTACTTTGTTCGTGTTCCCAATTTGCCCTGGGGAAGGCTTTTAAAACCGAAAATCAATTTTCCAGTCTTTTTTTTTTAATTGAACCTTATAGATATATTGAAGGCGTTCAAAAAAAGCCGCAAATTTTAATGGCCCAAAAGGCAGTTAAATTTTTTGTAAGAATATTTTCCCATAGTTATGGAAACGAAAATCAGTGGTTTTGCGTGGTTTTCAATTGACTGTTTTCCAGATATTCTTTCCTTTGAACAAATTTTCATATGTATGCATTCGAAATTTATATATATTGAGATCTGATAAAATAGCATATACATTATATGTATTCGATATTCGAAGTTTGACGCAAAATTGTCTGAGAACAGTCTGATACAGCCTTAGTGATCCAGGATCTATAAGATGTTTCAGCATTTTCTTGTCACAGTTAACAGATGGCGGAAAGTAACGCACTGAACTGAAAGATACCAACAGATATGTTGTTAAAGATTATCAGTCACACAAACGTGTAAATCTAGATACTAGAATCGCAAACGTAAACTTTTGAAAGATAATGTTGAATTCCCTGAAGGCGAACTGATCAGTACTGTGATAAAATAGCAATCATTAATTCACCAACAAATTAAACGCAATATATTCAGCCGAATATCTCAAGCTACGACACACATCTGCTGTACTGAACGATATGTTTTTTTCGTTACCCAAGACAAACTAAGGAATTAGCTATAACTACATTACATTGTGTGTGTATCAAATCTCTTCTATTTTACATTTTCCCTTTACTATTTTTATCATGTTCAGATTATTTAAGGCCTGTTATTGTTTTGAATCCCCGTGTTTTATTCTGAAAAAAGATTATGTCAGCAAGCTTCGCGAATGTTCACAATATCACCATGGATCTAGAAATCAGCGACGTTATTTCATTTCTGACGGTTGTTTTCTGACGGTGTATACATACAGACAACAATGCTGAAAATTTTTTAAAAATTTAATATTTCAATTTTTTCTTGCAATTGGCAAGAACAAACAAACTGAAACATCTTTACTCTAACGTCGTTGTAAAAAAGCAAAATTCAACCTAGAAAATTCAAATACTCGTATATTTTTTACATTACGTTTGCAAGTGTAAGCCGAGAAATAACTAAGTAATAGAATATTACGTTTCATGAACTTAGATAAAAAACATTTAGATAAAACTCTAGCTAAAGTAATAACTCAAGAAAAGCAGTTTGCTAACACATTGAGCAAAGAACAGACCATATGCCATCGGATTCTGCGAATAAATTTGGCAGTATTGACCTAGCTAATGCCGGCAAGTTATTGATATTTCCAAGGAAAACATTTCTTCTTTTTTCTGTTTCGGTAAACACAAGATGATTTCTAGTGTCAAAATTCCCGGAAGATATCCATTTACATGTAAGGAGCTGCTTAAATTGACCGCCACTAATGCCAGCTAGAAAGAGCATTTTTCACAGTTCATTGAAGAATACCGAGACCCGCGATGCATGGGTCCGAATGATATTGCCTGATAACAGCCTGCTTGTCTGTTTGTAGCATCGAAGGCACAGTCAGATATGTGTGAGTTCTTTTAGTTCCAAATACACCCAATGCAGCCTCCTTATACCTCTCTTCGTAAGATTTGGCCTGTTCGCCCTCTCGCACGTAGGTAATTAAAATCTCTGGCGTTAGGTATGACATGTTTTTTCTCTTGACTTTTCCAGTGTGGGTCGTATTGTTGCAGAGTCCATTCTCTTCGCTCTCTCTTAAAGCGTTTGGTATTTGCCCCTCACTTTTTGAGCACAACATCTTTCAGCATGTTAGATTTGATCCTCGCATGCAGTAAAGTGTACTTTCGACAGAGATATTTGGTGAAGAGACTACCCTTAACCAAATGAACGATGAGAAATCTTCGGCGTCTTTCAAAGATGACTCGTTGATAAGAGCAAGCTTCCTAACAACGCTGCAACTGCTGATGAATGGTGTGGAACAGACTTGTATTTATACACACAATTACAAACATGAACAATACATATTATAATTCATAAAGAACGCGCGTCTCTCCTCTTGCGAAACGCACGATCATTTTCCGACTTCATCCGAAGTTGTGACGTATGCCGTCCGACTGACGTCGTAGACGACGCACGAAAGCTGATCAATGTCGAAGAGAGTCGGTTGGCAAGCGGTTCAATAGCGTCTACTTTAACTAATTTCGTCAAATGTTTTCTGATGCAAATTAGAAAACGATTTTTGAAATTGCCTTTTCTTGGAATTCGTCTTTATTTTGCCTTCACTTTTAAATTCGTGTAATTTGGAAACTTCCGAGCATACAATAAACACAACCTTAAATGGTAAATACAGCTTGAAATGCAACCAAAAAATAAAATTTAGTTCATATAAGGATTTGAAAGACGTTCGTTTACTTTAAGCCTCTTTCAAAATATTAAACGCATGTATGCTTAAATCCGTCAAAAAATCTTTCCACACTTAGCAATCCCGTCAAAATGATTTGCGAAGGCAAATATACTCTTTGTCGCCAAATGGCGTAATTTACTTAACATCTAAATTTAAGTAATCATGTCACCGATATGCTCAAAAACATTGGCGGAAATAATTCGAAATGAAAATTCGTCGAGAACTAATGTACTCATCTCTTATGCAGCCTTGCTCTTTGTTTATATAGGCTATCTTCGCCTTGAGGGGTGCTTTTATACAACCACTGCAGAATGATATTATCACTTTTCTTTTGCTAAACAGACTGCAAACGCTCCAATTGTAATCATTCGAGTGATCATTTCATTTGTATTTCTTCTCGCAATGTAAAAGAGAAAAGAATGAAAAGGGAAGCGTGGAGTAAGCACAGGATTAATGCACATTTAAATTATGCCGAGTCCAATATTATCTTACGAGGACAATACGGTATTTATCACAGCATGATGAAATAACGCAAAACATAGGTGTTTAGAGACAAAGAGATCGACGACACTTGCATGATATTGCAACTGTCGCTATTTTTTTAAACTGAAATTATTCACTACATATGTGCGTATTGACTGCAAAGTGACATAAATATATGTCATATTTTTGCGCATGAAAAAATATTGTTCGTCAAATTATCGTGTGCATATAACTACCACCTGCTCCCGTTACAGAATTTAATCCTGAGCTCTTTTGTCATCAGATAGATTATGGCTTAGATATTTTTTCATTTTTTATGAGGTAAAAAATCTCGGATGGGGCTCACTCTCTATATTTCTGTTTTAATATTCGAGAAAAGGCTTACTTCTAGTCAACATGTTATCCCTCTCATGAAAGCAGTTCTAGTTTGAAGTCTAAACATAATTATTGATTTTGTAAACGACGTATGCAAATTCCAAGCTTTCAATTTGATTTTCTGTCCCTTTTCCTGTCATTTCTTTTTCTAATAACAGAACTCCTTTAACGTTCATCAATGATATGTGGGCTTAGTGAGAAGGGAATCACAAGATAAAACACTTGACGGAAGGGAAATTACCATATCGCGTCAGCTATTTTTCTAAGTGGCGTCAGATAAATAGGATTACATACAACGCTCACCTAAGAAAGGAAACCACGATAGGAAAACTTTGTTTGCAGATTAACCCAAACAACACCTGAAATGTGAATGTTTCCATGAATATATTAGCCTGTGACCTCATAAACTGCAAATCTTATTTTTGAATTTTGCTAGTAATCCTTTTGTGTTCTTATCTGGTTACAGATCCGGTCTATTTTTATCCTGAGATGTCTTTTATTTTTAGAGAAATCTATTTCTAGCAAAGTCGGGGTTTCTCTTAAACCAAACTGAATAGTAGGAGCCGACACACAACATGTGCTTCATTCTATAAAGAGAAACGCTCTGATCACTACGTTGTCATCCGGGTATTTCTTCAAGTCCCTTTTCTACAGACTGGCAGTAGTTTTAGTGCAAACTTACGCTAAGCATTTCTCAGAATTATTTAAAAAATAACAACGTTAACCCCACAAATCAATAACTGAAAATTTCTGTTGATGAACATAGCAAATGAAATATCTTTTCTGTTCCGAGATGCCTTCGGTGGGAACTTCCAGAAACAAAGGTAAACCTTTTTTTACTTTCTTTTTCTTGTCTCTTTTATTTCCTTTCTTTATTTTTTTCAAGGTAGCTATGAATCGATCACGATAGGTTACCAACAAAGTATTTCGGTGCTTGTTCCTGTTCAAGACAATAAGCAGCTTAAAACAAGCTCCTGGCCTTGCAGGCCTTGCATACTGTATCAGCCTGTAATCTCATGCCCAGATCTTCCACGGTCAAGCGAGAACGCACACGTGAGATCTGGGTAAGAGATTAATCACCCTCGACACTCAACGACACTGCCCCTTTAAAGCTCTTGAAAAACAAAATAAAAATAAATAAATAAATAAATACCTTCGACAGACGTCGGTCGAACTCCAACTGATCACTGCTGACCTACCGAAACTTAAAACACGAAGAGTACATTATTTCTGGTGACCTATCGGAGACGAACGGCCACTTGACCCGAAACGGACCAATCGGAAATGAGGAGGCCTAGGTAATAGTCAGGAGTGTTGTGAGGAATACTGTTAGGTGAGGTTACGTATATTTAATACAGAGAAATTACACAGGAAAAAACTAAGAAGTATTATATCAAAGTTTAATAGCAGCCAGTCGAGTATCCAGTTAAGTTGATAAAATCTCAATTGCACGATAACAAGAAGAATGCCTTTAAATATCGGTAAAATATTTCAATTACATTTGACCTGTGCAACAGGCATATTCAGTTTGGACTCAGTTCTCAATGAAAATAGTATATAGCACTATTCATATACACTGAATGGTGTATAGCACAATTAAAAACTCGCACATCCTCAGTGAGTCTTCCTCAAACCAGTTTAAAAAGACCACCGTTAAAAATGTTGATCAGTTTTGTAAAATAATGATAAAATACTGTGACAATAAATAAAATGAATTGAACTAACGAACATTGCAAGTCCTCCGGTACCGAACACTGTTATTAACCTTCAAGTCCTAAGAACACAACAGTTGTCCTTCTTTACTATCGTAAACTATCGCAGCGTATACAATACTTTTTAGGTATGAGAATTTGGCACTTCATTTAGGCGTTAACCCCAATGTAAATAAATAAAATTTGGTTGATTACCCATGGTAACTTAACCCTATTCAGACCGGGCTTTCTTTGATCTTCTGGGACCGGAAGGGGGGGGGGGGGGCTGATTCGGCCCCACCTCATAACTCCGAAAATATTAAAACTATGACAACGAAACTTGGAGGGTAGATAATAAGTCCAAAATGTCTCCTTTGAGGTCCGCAACATAAGCTGATGACGTCATATGACGTAACAATTACGTAAGGTTCTAAAATGGCGGCCATCTTGGATCCGCCATCTTGGATTTCTTGATTTTTCCAGAACCTTTGAAATTTGCCAAAATTGACCAAAAAGTAACCGAAATCAATAAAAGAACACGAAAATGATATAAAAATGTAAAACTTACTTCAGATAATTTTTCAATGAAAAGGTGAAAATTAAAATTTTGAAAAAACACCTTGTCAAAAAGTGCTTGCCATGGTAACGTCAAACACGATGGACAAGCACTTTCTATGCCAAATTGTTCCCAGATAAATTTTAGGAAAAGTCACCAAGTTTGATGAGTTTAGCTTGCTTGTGAAAAAAGTTATAAACGTCCAAAGTGAGTGCGGGCACAATCGCCCCCCCCCCCGGTCTGAATAGGGTTAAGCCTTTTCCCTCATAAAAGTATTTTCCTTCAAAGCTGTCTCTGTGCAGTGTTACGTTCCCTGACTTCATCTGTTAGAGGATGGAAATAGATGTTCTAGGGACCCTTGAATCTGTATTTTTTCAGCGAAAGACTGCGATTTTCCAGTCTTTATTTCAGAAACAGGACTTCAGTGTTTGATTCATCATGAACTCTGATTTAAAGCCGCGATCCACAGTTACATGTGGGACAAAGAACCTTTGTGAAAAGACTGTATTATTTTCTATGTGACCCCCCCCCCTTTTATTGTGTCTTTTCTTAACAAGTATATATATATGGCTTAAACGTCACGAAAGTGCATGGAACCTCCGCTACAGCAAGAAATCGCCATTAATACCTAACATTAAATAAGCAATAAAAATATGTCAATTCATGCATTCACAATATTTTGAACTTCTGATTTCTCAATGGATATAAAAATTTAAAACTTGAGAAAACTGGAATTAAAAGATAACTATTATGCAATTCTTCTTGATGACAAGATAAATTTCCCTTATTATCCAATTTCCGTGTTAATTCATCCCGTCCCGTCTGGTCTCATTCACAAACTTTCCTCAACAAAAGTTTAAGTTACGCGCGATTACACCACGACGCGAAAACACGTGACCACTATTTTATATTAAAAAATATTTTAAAATATGTAAATATTAAAATGTTTGCATATTTTCGTGCCAGCGACTATCCAGTCAGAATATGAGAATAGTTGTAAGGCATAATTTTGCCCGTACACTTAAAGGGGCTGTGTCACGGCAGTTCAGTTTTACTTGTTAAATGACAAAATCACTACTTCGTGACAAAAAAATGTCTCCCGAGCGTTACATCCAAATTTATAAAAAACAGAGATAAACTTTGAAAACTGTTCAGCCTAAGTTTTTCAAAAAGCCCAATCGCAATCCGTGTTAATCTTCTTCAATCTGACCCATCGGTGCCTTCTTATCTATTTGCTGTGTTATTTAAACCTTTCGCCAACTTTTTAAATGATTATTTTTGTTTCTCTTAATTTGGTGGCCAGGTCCTAGTGGATAACTTTGGCTCAATTTAGTGACGCAGCTCCTTTAAGTGGGTTCCCTGGACAGGATCCTTGAATTCTTATTGGTCAGTCACGTTGGATGGAATAAAATAGCTTTTGTAGTTAACAGTTGTACTGTTTATAGTGTTGTACAAGGTGGATCTCGGTGGATCTAGCTGGATCTGTGCATGAACGAACGGCCGACCGTGAGCATCCAGATAAAACCTAATTTGAGCAGTACTCTCGTCACGACGTGGTGCTCTTTCTTTTTAAATATTTTTTAACTTGGCCGGTCATGGCATTAAAAGTATCAAGCTAAGTGACGCGCGGCGTCAACTACTAAACACATCCCATGATTTGCGAAAGCCCTGCCAGTTCCAGTACTGTTCCGTCTGCATCTCGGTCAGGCGTGATATTGTGCGCTCAAACGCAAAGATTTCTTCTTCGGCCGTGAATATTGCGCTGGAATTGGCATCAGCCTGTAAAATAAAACATAATCAACAGAGTTAAAGGGACTAGTAACACTTTCAAAAGCCAAAAGTCACATTTACCTTACTGAAAATCTAAAAATAATGCTCTAGTTTTGTTGAAAGGCACTATACTAGTGCAGAGAAACTATTAACAAGTGTCTTTGGCCACGGATTGCCAGGATGGAAAAGGATAGCCTGCAATGCAGGCGTTTTTTTTTTTTTTGCATCCGAAAGCAACGTTCGCGGGTTCAATTGTTTCTATAAGCTGCCTTCCCCTTCCCCGCTCCTTCCTCTTTCAACCTATCTCCCTCTCCATTGGACTCATTTTTGACTCCCCCCAACCCTCTGCCCGTTTCGTAATCCAAGATGGCGCCTTAAAACATATGAAGGATTATTCGACGCCTACACTGAAGGCTAGGAAAATGATTACAACATGAATACGTTGGCCCAACGTTTTCAAGTTCTGCTAATGTGTCTTGCAAACTGAAAATGTAAACAAATGTATTATGGTTTGCTCTCCCTGCGAAACTTTACTTGATATATATTGTTGTAGGGGCAGCGTGTGTGGCGAAGGTAATAAATCATAACTTAAGCAACAGTTTTGATAAAGCTATAAATGGTTTGAAGTCAGGAGTCATGTCATAAGTCAATCAGCACAACGACCAGAGACTTATAACATCTACTGACGATTCACAATTCACTTGACTCTGATGATGACTTCCGCTCAGGTTGCCGAAACGTCAGTCAATATCATCACAAACAGTCCTTCTCAGGACAACACTCAACCGGACGATCACAATTTACCGACCTAGTTTTGATAAAATGCCAGCAAAATGCCCGCGACATAGCCTCTTGTGCGATTGACGGAAAACACTTTCTTTGTAAGATAGACGTAGCAAACGTCTAAAAGAAATGAAGTCTTTTCTTTTGAATTAAAGGCAGTCCCCCTAACTTTTGATCAGAGTTGAGGATGTCTGCACCCAGAAAGGTAGTCCTTCTCTTCAGGAAAAGAAGGAGCTAGTTGCAGCTTAGACTGGTTAGTCCGTCCTTGTTTGATAATAAAACATTTCAGATTCTCACCGCTGATAAGTCGAGGTCATCCAGGAGTTTTCTCTTGAACTCGTCGTCGTTGCTAGTCAGAGGAGTGGCGTGAAAAAGATCTTCCAATGAAGTGCCAGCTGAACATATCAGACGAGTCTAAAAAAAAACAAACAAACAAACAAACAAACAAAAAACAGGACGGGCTGAAATCAATAAAGGAGGACTCGAACTTGAAGAGAAAAGAGGCTCCTTTTGGTTGGGGTGAGTCGAAGTTATTTTTTAAAAATACTAATTTTGCCCTCTGACTGACTTATCTTACCCTGTTATCATAAAGAGCATCAATAAGTGTGATGAATCTTCTGGCCTCCGTTCTTTGAAACACTGTCATCTTGGGAATGTCCCGTAAGATTATAACATCAAAATGTTCACACAGGGCTAAATAATCTGCTGCTCCAAGGGGCTAAAGAACAAAAATGGAGATATTTTATCAGTGCACGAGGCTAAAAATCACGCTGTGGCATTATTGGTCAAAACTGATCACGTGCAACAGCTCTACTGGGCAACTATGACGTGACAGTCTTCAGTCGAAATGGGCACTGTTTCCTTTTTTGAAGTTCACAATGAAATAACTAAAACGCTCGGGTCATCTATGCAACGAGAATGACATAGCTTCCTGCAGTGGAAACGGAGCAGTTTTTGAAAACAGCATTACAAAGGCCGGCAGTTGATAAAGCACCAAAGTGCCTGCCCTTCAAAGACCAAAACGTATTGGCGGGGAAGGAGGAAAATGATACAAACGTTCTACAGCGTCAACGCAGCACTTTTCTAAGTTTTACGCCGAAAGAAAATTGAGATTTTAAAACCTACCCCTGACCATCGTTTTCACCTATGTGCGGCCACGTCACGAAAACAAAATTAAAAGAATGATCTGATTTGGCATCAAACGAGACATATTTTGTCACCAAACATTTAGGGTGTGTTCCTTTGGGATGATCCAGATCAGGATCAGTGATCCAAGATCACTCGGATCATGGTGCATCAAAAGAACCGAAGGATTCTTGTCGAGAGTGGATTCATCGGTTCCTTTGATGCACCATGATCGGAGTGATCTTGGATCACTGATCCTGATCCGGATCATCCCAAAGCAAAGCACCCTTAGGGTCGATTATTTGAGCGAAGTTCACACAGCGTTTAACAAAACCGCGGATTAAACCAAATTCGAGATGGCCAACCCTCACGTTTAAACGTTGTTTATTGTAAACAGTGCTAAGAAGGGATGAAGCACAGTTAAGAACAACGTTTATCTGCTTAAAATGACCCATTAATAACCAGATTTGGAGGTCAAGTCGTTGTCTTAAACCGCGGTCTAAGTTAGACTTCGTTGAAATAACCGGCCCTTAAGTTTCAGTGCAGTTTGACTCTTTGTTAGGCCGCTTTTGCACCCTTAACTGTCGACCAGAAACGAGTTTGTTTCAAAGACAAGTTTTCCAGTTTCATTCAAACTTCGTGACAAACATCTTACTTTGAGCGTCAAACATCATATAACCGCGTTTCAAACTTCAAATGTTTGATGACGAAACATGTAATGTTTGATACAAAATTAGGTGATGTTTTTTTGTACGTTGCCACGCTTTGATGAAAACGACGGTAAACATCCTGCACATGAAATACACTTAGGTAACACGTACTTCTCGTGTGCACTGGACAAATAAAATCAACCCAAACCAGTCAACAAATGGAACTTTTCTCACCTGCGCACAAAGCTGCTCGAAGGTGAAATCAGCAATTCGTCCGCATGTCCGGGGAGCGTGCAGCTTTCTAGAACCAAGCACCTTTATTTCTCTTGGACCTGGCTTACAATCGGCGTCTTCTGTTTGCAAACAATACAAACGCAGGTTTAGTAGGTTCCGAATATTAGACGTTTTCATGGTAAATTCTGCCACTCTAGGACATTGGACAAACTGCCTTTTTTTTTCACTGTAAATGGTTTGAACCCGGGATTCACATCATAAGTCGACGAAGTAAGATCGTCCGGGTGAGTGTGGTCCTGAGAAGGACTGTTTGTGATGACACTGAATGACGTTTCGACTTCCTGAGCGGAAGTCATCACCAGAGTCAAGAATCGTAAGTAGATGTTATAAGTTTCTGTTCGTTGTCCTTATTGGTCGACGAACTCAAAGGTGAAATCTGCAATTCACCATGTTATTGGTCGTCTGTAACTTAAGCCGTGATGTTATTGGCTCTCAAAACTGTAAAACGTGATTGGTGCTTTTCCACCCGTCCTTTGTTGGACAACGTGATTCTATATTTAAAGTAATCCCTGTGTGACTAATCACATGAAAGATATTAGGCGACACTCGTACCGCGCCTTTATGTGTAGTTCACGGTGAAACAGACTAAGATATGCACATAATTTAAAAAGGTTACTGCATGTGCAGATCTCATCGTGCGACTGGGCTGCCTGTGCTAGAACGGGCCTCCGTGATTAGAGAACCCTATGTGGCGCTAGAACACCACACAGGGTTTAGCCCCGCTTGGGTAGGATGGGGCGAGGTCCGTCGTGGCAACAGGAGTAAGGATTTTACAGACATATTTACGAAAAAAAAATATTGCATTGAAATTAAAAGAACGTAACACTTTTTTACTGAGAACAAATATCTTACCCTCTCTCTGTTGCTGAGCTAATGTCGAGAATATCCAGTCAAGTTCAGAATCTGTTACTGGACCAAGAGAACTGAGAAGCAAAGCATATACACCAGGGATTAAACAAGAACGAGATAAGAAGACAGTTTTGAACTGGATGAAATTACATTAGAGTTGATAAGAGTGTATGGGAGTTGGCGGTTGTACCGGACAAACTGTCAATTGTCAAACTTAAAACTAAGTCCCCGTTCACGCTTGTGAGTTTCGAAAACCTCCGTCCTTAGTGTCTCGAAAACGGACAAAATGTGTCCATACTACGGAATGAAAAACGGGCATCGAAAGATGCATTCGCACTCATAAGCTTTTTTCGGGCCTTTTTGTTGTCTTGTGCGCATGCTTTTCCCGAACTGAGCGGGAAAATAGGGTATAAAATAATAATTCCTTGGGACGTCAAGCTCCGTTTTTGTTGTCCATACCAAAACGACAGATCTCCCTTTTTGAAAAGTCTCCTTTTTGGATAGCGTTTTCGAAAACCTCCGTTTTTATAGATAAACATCTCCGTTTTCCATCTTTTTGGTGTGGATGGTTGGCAGCAACGCATAAAAAAGATGCATTTTCAAACAAAAATTATTTAGTGTAAACGGCGCCTGAGAGCGTCCGAGAGAGCCCAGCGGACACTGGCAGCAAAGTGTCTGCCAATTTTTAACCTCCCGCCAACTCTGGCCGACTTTCGTTCTCGTTTGAAAGAGATTAGTTTTGAAATAGAGAATTCAAGTCACGATACACAGAGACATAAAACTATTTACAAAGACATTTCAAGGGCGTCTCAAGAACCAAAATCGTTTTTCTAATGCGGGAGAGAGTACAACTGCATCTGACGTGTTTGTGGTGTTTCTTATTAATTACCGGTTAGCTACTAAACAAGTTTTAGATGTGTTTTCGTCATAGGAATCGATTGCAGTAAAATAGCATTCAAATAGAAAACCTCTTCGGTACCAAAACCATATACCGTATTTTTTTCGAGGAAACACCGGAGGTGTTTGTTTTTTACGCCCCGGCGCTTAAAACAAAAAACTCGACCTACATGTTGATGTACATGTTGTCGATTTGGCGTTCATTCGGGTCTCGGCGTTAAAATAAATTAACTGAAAAAATACGGTACAAAAAAAAATGTGTTCACTGACTAGAAAGCCGTTCTTGGTCTTGTATTGATTTCTTTTAGTTTTTCAATGCATTTGTTTTTCATCTTTTAGTTTTTCATAACACAGTAGTATTAACCTGCATGTGTTTAAGCCAAAAGTAATATCAGGACTCGTTTAAAATCATTTACGCTGTAGAATTTCGTTGAAAAACTTGTTTCGAGTTATAGAGAGGAAATCTATTTAAACCTACCTGAAGAACACTTTTCCAATAAAAGACATGTCTGTAAATCAGCCAGAAGAGAAACAGTACAGAATTACGTTAGCCTTTTAAGGACCAAAACTATTTCTTTGAAGTATTTCATTTCAAGAGCAAACATATGCTACCTTAAGCCCTGGCCAGACGGAGTCGCAAGTCAACGCAAGTTTGGAAATGCCAACTTGCGTACACAGACTCGGGATGGGTGGCCAAACGGAGTCGCAAGTAGACGCAAGTTCGACGAAAGTTGGCAAAAAAGCTATTTTAGCACAGTCGAAAGTGAAAGTGATCACCAGCGATCGCAAGCGTTTTTCGCGGGAGTGGACACTATGAGCTGGCAATTTTTGAAGAATCGCGGCGAATTTTAATTACCGATATCTGACATGTCAGATACCGGCGTTTTTCCATCGCTCGTCGCGGCGATCAAATCGCTGGATAAATCACCGTAACGAGAACAAGTACACTTGGGGATTTTCGCTGGTGAACCATTTTCGCCCCGACGAGCGTACAAAACGGCTTCGTGTGTCGCTGGCTTAATGAGAATACTACTGAAGCCAGCGTTGGCTGGCCGAACAGAACCTGCGTTCACCCGGTGCAAATTTGAGCTCGATCAAAGTGAACGCTAGTTAACAATTATTCACCTAAGTGCAGATAAATAGCAGATACTATCCAGAGTTTGAGTAGCCAATCAGAGCGCGCGAAACACACTATCCACTGGTTTGGTTTATACTAATTTTCGTAAGCCATCGCAAGTACACGTAAGTCGTGGCCAAACAGAGCCGCAAGCTCTCGCAAGTTTTCAACTTGCAAGTCCGTTTATGCACCGATCAATTCGAAAGTTCAACATCCCCCCCCCCCCGGGCATTTGAACTTTTGAAGATTGGCTTGTTCAAATTCCCTCCCCTCGGGGCAAGAAAGCTGTTCAAATGCCCCACCAATAAGTACTGAACTGCCTCTCCTCAAAGACAAATTTGGTCTTCAATCAAGCACTTTACATGCCTTTCAGAGAGAGATATTTGGTAATGACACCTTCAATCTTCTTTTAAAGACCCTTTTCGAAGGGTATTCACTAACAAAGGCGAAATTCTAACTTGTAAATCCGTCAGATCCTCCCAAAACGGAAAAAGTCACGGGCCTGTTACGTCAGAATAAGAGATAAATCCGGTTCAAATTCCCCACCCTTCCTTAGCAACGTTCAAATTCCCCCCTCCCCGAGCACGATGCACAGTCAAATGCCCAGGGTATGCCCGGGGGGGGGATGTTGAAGTTTCGAATTGATCGGCGCATTAGCCAGGGCTTTAGCGAAACATCATCAATGAATTTTCAACGAGCCAAACCTCTTCTACGATAATCTATTCCAGAATCCAGACAAAGAACTTTACAGCGTCTCTGCAAAGAAATAATAGCCCAATTTCGATATATTAAAATTCAACTTAAAACAATAGACATTACTATGAGGCTTAGGGGACAAATATAAGGATTTATATGGGTTTATTCCCCTAAGCCTCGAAATGACGCCTATTGTTTAAGACTGAATTTTAATATATCGAAAGTGGGCCATTATTCACGGACAGTTAAATATCTAAACGGAGTATATGTAAAAAGAAAAAGCGTTTAAAATATTCTGTTCAAACGTAACGTAACCTACTCACTGTTACATGGAAATTTCTACCAATAAAAAAAAGGTGCAATTTGAAGGCAAAAGGGCCATTTTCTGACCACCATCGCAGCAAATGGCATCCAAATCGCCAAAAATTAACATTGTTTGCCTCTTAGATACTAACTCTTTCTTCCAGTTTCTCCCAGCCGGAAAAGTTTCCAGATTCCAGTTAGTGGGTAGGCCACAGTTTTCTTCGATTTTGCTAGGAAAGGTTTGCAGGTTTTTAGTGCATCAATCTGGCAAGCTTGATCCCATATTCAGTCCTCAATTATTACCGTTAGATGTGCAAGCATTGCAAGTTCTTTTCTATCTGCACCAGTTGCCTGTCAACAGCATATTACACTGTAAAAAACTGATGACATCACAAATGGTACAAACTGCCTGTATTATACCCCTAACAGTCATCGAATTCGTGGCTTGACAGCAATATAAACGACAGATTGCCAGGTTAATCGTGTTTTTTAAACAAAAACACGTATATTGCAATTGTAATCATAACAGATACAACAAACTCGATGCAGCTTCCTCAAGAACACCTTTTCGGTACAAATATTATCAATGTCTACAGACAAATATGTTTGAGCACATTCCCGGCCAAATAAAAATTAAATAGTGTTACTTGAATTCACGATAAGTTTCACAACATTAGTTTATTGAAATTATTAAACAAAAGTCTTACCTTAAGAATAGGTATAAAAGGTACGAAATTGCTTCTTTGAAGACCATTTTTGTACAAATCTAAACAAATAATAACCAAGTTTCAAGTTTTCCATTGCATTCCAATGAATTAAGACCAAAAACAAAATTAATTGTTAATATCTACTAATTAGCCATTAGAGAAGTCATTTAAGTTTGTATAACATCATACCATCGGGATGTCTGTTTGAGGTAGCAATCACTACCACTCCTTGTTCAAACAGTGCAGTGAATAATCTCTTTAAAATCATTGCATCAGCAATGTCTGTAACCTTAAGAGAACAAGAGAGATACTTTTTAATATTTGTAAAATGTTGAAATCTTCTACCTGTGTACATAAAGTATTAACATGTCGCTTATTTGAGGACCACACTTAAAACGTTAGTAATCACGACATTTTACATACACATATTTCATGGCTCTAGAGATTTCTACTTTTTAATAAAAATAATTTTTTAGGTAAAACCGCAAACTTAATCTTAAATTGGTAAGTTATTATTTTGACTAACAGCCAATTTGTTACTAAAATTAGTAAATACACATGAACATTCAAGAGTTCAAAGAATCCTTTCTTTTATGAAGAAAACTGAAGACTGCTCTCTCTAGATTTCACAAACAAACAGAAATTATTAATTACTGGAATGAAGGATGTCAGGTTAGACACTTTACCTGGAATTCATCAAAACACAAGAGCCACCATTGAGAGCTGATCTGCTCTGCTACTGGTGGAATAGGATCAAAAGGTTGTTCCCTCACAGACTTGGGGTCT
>OZ024888.1:47588631-47664631 GCA_964017195.1 Siderastrea radians
CTAACTTTTCAGCTTTTGGCCTTGTGGGCTCCTTCAAATTATTTGTGGGGTCTATTGATGGCGAGGAAATGTCACTATAAATAAAATAGATAATTTGAGCCAGACAATTGACCAAGACATTTTTGAGCTGCCATCGTCTATTGATTGTAAGAAATAATGTTATTTATACTAAACTTCTAATAATTAGTTGCAAGTCGCAAGATTGAGCCTGATAAATTATGGCTTTCATTGTTGGGTTTAGTTTCTTACTGACTGGGTGAAAAAAAGGGGCTCAAAATTTGAAAGGGTACACTGTTCCCAACAAAATACCGACAGGGGAATGTAAAGAAGGGGTTAACCAGCAAGGCACAAGAAACCTGTCCCAAAGTCTTCTATGATTGTATGCCACAAAAAACTGAGTTCAATTTTTTGGCATTGTCTACGTAAACAAGGTACTATGCTTGACAACTACTGGTATCGGTAGTCTGTGACCCCAAGTCAATCTCTACCTTACTAAGAAATCCAGCACTGCTGGGCTGATAATTAACCACATCATTGCGTAATCTTTGCAACTGTTCAACAATATGCCGCTGATATCTGTCAAGTTTCAGTTTTCCATTTCTAACCATTTCATCGTACTTCTTAAGAGGGCCTGCCTCTTGATTATTAAAATGTGGACTTGGTACTCCAAGAACATCATCTGAAATTAAATAATACAAATAACTTATTTTAAATTATGTTCACTTGACTTGTTCAAGATGGAAAGTCTTAAGATAAGGTTTCCTGAGTGGTCTCAATTTTACACAATGGACATAAGAGCTTAAAAAATACACAGCCTGAACAGCCCAGTACTAACAATTCTAGTGATAACAAGCTGCAAGCTGATATGACTTTGTATAGACAGGTTGATGTGTGCTGGACTGTTCAAAGCAGTCGAGACCGGTACATGTTAGCTGTTCATTTGGCATTTGTACAATTCACTATAATTTATATTGGGTAATCACCAAACTGTTTCATAATTTTCCAGTTAAATAGTGGGATGACAAATTTAAAATAATTGAGCTCTGTTGACCATTCCACGTTTTTATCCTTTCACAGAATGTACCTCCTGAAAGGACAGGAGGTCATGCAAAGTATATCTAGACATCACACTCCATTATCCCATTCTACACTCATCTGCCCAGAATCATTAGTCTCCTTGGTTATTGGTTGGTCGCCAGAAGAAACTCTGGCACAGTAAAAAAAATGATTCTTTTGATTGGCTGTTCACTAACAAAACTAACAGCTAGAGACAGCAGGATTTCTGCGGTAAAAATTCCATTACCCAAGAGTCTCTCCTGGCAACTGCCTGCTGACCAAGAAACCTGAGGACTTCGAATATGAGATTTTAGGATCCCAAATAATTATTGGTCAGTTTACAAGGAACATACAGGCATATTACAAAGGAATATACAGTTCATTTTGCAGGAAAAATGAACTAGAATTATCAACAAGTTATTCTCCAGCATAGGCATTTTTCTCAGTGATGCTTGTAAACATTCCTAATGCCCCCCATCTCCCTTCCCTCTGCTCCCTTTTGGAACTGGAATAAACTCACATTTGTAAGACCATTGACCAGGTGCATTTATTGACAGAGTTAGGTCATCCTATATCCATGGACCATGACCTAAAGCCAAACATTTTCTCCTCTGGACCTCCCATAACAAGCAAAGAGATGCCATGTGTCCGCAAAATTTATGTGAAGTTGGCAACTAGGCATAACTAGCCATGAAAATGAATAAGGCATCAGGGTATTTAAAATTTAATTTTTCTTTCTCATTCTCCCAACATAATTACGAAAATGAGTTTACTTTGATTCCTGCATACGGTATGTAAAGGCCCTGGCTAAAGAGTTTCAGTTTCCTTGTGACGTTGCGCTGATTATTTGTATTAAGACTTATAAATATTGGGCCATTCCATTTAATGTCCGCACCCCCCCTATTGAGGGTTAATTATAAATTTTACCCCTTAGGAAAAAAAAGATCAAAGTGCCGACACATTCCCCCCTTGAGAAAAAGGCACATGTTTTCGAGAGATCAAAGGTACCGACATAGCTACCCCCTCAGAAACGACTTTAAAAACCCCCTCCCTCCCCTTAGGATTTCCCTGACCCTCAATAGGGGGGGTGCGGACATTAAATGGAATGGCCCATTGTACATTCTGTGTCAAAAATGGTAAAGAGAAAATATATTCACGGTGGGACAACCACATATGCGGAAAGCAGGGTTGGTAGGTATCAGTTTAGAAAATTACAGATAGAGTTGAAAGCTAAAAGCCGGTAGGTGGTAATTATAAAGCTAATCTACCACCGCGTATCCAAAACAAGTTTGATGTGTTTTTTTTTTAATTTTAGTTTCATGTTATTAAAATACTAAACATTTTGACGTTGCAGAGAAACGCCCCAGTAGATTTGCAATGAACTAATCGCTTAAAATTTCGACTTCTCGTCCTGAAAATAAAAAATATCGAATTGCGAAATTGAATTCGTCACCTTGAACCGGTCCTTGCCTATAGCTAGATGAACCTAACATGCACAAGGCCTTTTTGAACATCAATGTCGCTAATTTTCTTAATGCTTTTGAAGAAATACAACATAATAAATGTACTTACTAGCTGTCCCGGTGAAAGTCGAAGAACACCTAAAAATCTTGATCGAAAACCGGACAAAATCACGTCTACAACTACATTTTCCGGCCGCCATTTCTTATATGACGTCAATATATATAGCTCCCAGTCCTTCGCAGCGAAGCCTTGTTTCCACCTCATCCCCAGGGTCTCCTCGGACAAACGAGGCAAGAGCGTCTGCGTGGTTACTAAGGACTGGTTTCCAAAAACAATTTTTGAGTAATTTTGGAGAACGAAAATTTGATTTTGTTGTATTTAGGAGCCCACATCATGGGTGTTTTCGACAGACTAGTGAGCTGGCTAGGTTTAAAAAAGAAGGAAATCAATGTTCTTTGTATAGGGCTAGACAACAGCGGGAAGACAACCATAATCAATAGACTGAAACCCGAGAAGGTCAGTTGGTTACGAACGGCTGGCGCGTTAATCGTGATCAATTGTTTCCGCATTTGTACAACATGTCCACATATAAATTAATAACATCCTCACACCTTCTTATTTTCAGTGATCACTAATATATATACACCTCTTACTTTTCAGTCTCAGGCACAAGATATTGTACCTACTGTAGGCTTCACCGTGGAAAAGTTCATGTCACAGAGGTAAGCTTTACATACTTAAACAAATCTTAAGCTGATGAATCTTAAGTAATAACCAAGCAACTTGAAAATAATGAAGTAACCTTAAAGTGAAAATTTACAAAGCATTTTAAGGTTATTAATTTATCTCCATCTAAATATAAACAGGGGCACCCAACGACTGTTTTCTCCCAAATGCTTCAAAAACCTGTTTTAGGCTAACTAGCGTGCTTTTAAAGCTCCACAAATGCACTCTAACCGGCGCTAGAAAATTCTTACCTGTTCGGTGATCCTAGGGCAACTTTAACCTTTTCGAATTTGTTAGGGCTTTCCTATCATTTTCCCGAAAAACTTAGAGGCTGTTCCAAGGTTTATGAAAACGTGAGATTCTTTTGTTCGTGAGATTCTTTTATTCCTTTTCCGTGACTTTTTTGCGAAACCGAAAATTTTAGGGGTCCTTTCTTGAGGATATGTTAACCAAATCTGGGAAGTGAAATGTGAAAATCTCAACTTTCAAAAACTGTAGGGAAGTTAATAGAAAAACTGCGAAAATCTTTCATAAATGGAACAGACGTCTAGAAGTTTTTAGTCGTTCTAGAGCTATCGAAATTTCTGGGCAATATTTGCTTCCCCGAACAAATATTTTACCGAAAACAGTCGTAGCCGGGTACCCCTGTATAAAGTGAGCTACACCTATTCAGAAGTAGACTACGAGCAGTCTCTCTTTCCGCTCAGGGATAGTCGACGAAAACAAACGAGCGAGCGAGCGAAATCGCCTGCCGCGTTGAAACGTGATGCGCGTGTCGAGCCGCTAGTGTAGTAAGCTGGAAAGAGAGACTACAGACTAGGCCACAGCGGTTGACCCTTCACAGCCAAGTGATTTTTAAGCGTCAATTTTGTATCATCTTACAAGCCAATTCAGCTTGTCCAATAAAATTCCCCTTCTTATCTTGCTGTCACTTTGTTATATCATCGCTAAGCTGCGGGACGTTGCCTCGAAATATCAATTGTAAACATGAGGAAAAATGTGCTTATTGCCGGTCTTTGTGAGAGAAATCTCGAATTTAACATCGAAGAAAACTGTAGGAAGACCAGCTCATTTTAAACTTTTCTTCTCAAATGTCTTTCAAGCACCCCTGGGTGCCTGCTTTCAATTGTACGGATGGCATATGCCAAGGTCGTTCATTTCAATAACTTTTGCTTTTCGAATACGCTGTTTAACGGGGAAATCATTAAAACACACTCGTATTCACCGAAGCCTGTACCAATGTCGGCACAATGGCAACGACATCACGTCCCGACAGAAGTGCTTCTACTGCTTGATTTTGCTCCAGTGTCAGTAATCCTCATGTATTTCAAGAAATTTGACTAGAAAAGCCATGTTTGTAGACTACCTGGTAACTGCATCAATAAACTTGCGAGTGTCGAAAAGTCCCCAGGGAATGTTGACAGATCTCCGAGAAAAAGCCAATGAGAATTTTGCATCGTGAGAGCATTACACATAATTCAACCTCTGTGGCTTAGTCTGTAGTCTCTCTTTCTGACTCACTACACTAGTGGCTCTACATGGGCATCACGTTTCAACTACGTGGGTGATTTTCACGCCCGCTCGCTTGTTCTATTCCGTCGACTATCCCCGAGTGGAAAGAGGGACTGCTCATAGTCTAATTCAGAAGATGAACAAAAACCTACTAATGAAAAATTATACGGCCGCATACAAGGACAATAAAATTTTGTGGCAACTGATGAGGACACTACAATCTCTTCACGATAAGCTAATGGTACTGACTTATATATATTGACCAATATTTTGTGTTTAATTCTGCAGTCTCAACTTTACTGTATTTGACATGTCTGGCCAAGGAAGATATAGAAATCTATGGGAGCATTATTACAAGTAAGTTAGTGTGATGTTTATTGTTGACTGATTGGTATTGAAAAATAAATGTAGTTATTGGTCGATAGTTGGTAGATACTTGATCGATTGCATTCTTCCAGAATATATCCATATTCCCTCATAGAAGACTACTACTTAGGACGTTAGCAAACTGGACGTTAGCGAAACGACTCGTTAAGGAAACGACCGTAAACCTTATTATCCTTGGAGAACCAAATCAATTACTCATTACGGTGGAACTTTAACTGATGGCTACCCTATTAAAATCATGGCTCCTTTGTTTTCACTTGAATGAATGTTCAGTGTTTTTCAGATGAAAAACCCTTTTAATCCAGCTACTCCATTTATGTAGCCAATGACATGTTGGCTTAAAGGTTTAACAGGGGCACTTCAAAACATAAAAAATACATGCAAATGCAAGCATTTTACTTTATTCACATAAAGTACAGGCTGCAAAGGAACACCCCAAATACCTGTAATCGTTGTGTATCATGACAATTTGTGGTTTCTGTTCTGCTTTATGTCACATTCTCTTCACATCACCTTTCTGGTGGCTCAGCCAGTCTCATTAAAAGTCAGCCACCCCAATACAGTGGAAGCCCGATTTTTTGAACCTCTTAGGGAAACAGAAATTAGTTTAAAAAATCAGGATTTTGAAAAACAAAGGTGGCATGAAATCACGCTTCATTTATGAGGTATTGTTTTGTATTACAACAGGAAAGCAAACAGAAATACAATGGCACTCCTGTACAGTTCTTTAGCTTTCATTTGAATGGTCGTGGCAGTTAAGGATTTTATTTTATTCAAGAATCAAAACTTAGATTCACCTTGTACACACAATAAGCAGCACCCACAGGAAAGGCAGGCCTAATGAGTGACATATTCAAATGAAAGACACTGAGAAGTATTTTCCTTGGTACTGTGTTTACTTTGTAATAGAAAGTCAGGTTCTACCTTTTGAGTCTGAGAATAAAATCCTGAAATGTGACCACTCAAATGAAAGCTACTGAGTTAAGTACTCTTGTGCAGGTTCGAGAAATCGCAGGTAAATTGCTTATAAATTTCTTCCATAGGAGGCAAGAATTGGTTCGAAATACCAGGAGTTTCGAAAAATCGAGGGTGCCAAAGATCAGGTGTAAAATTGCAGTGTTTGACTGAAGCAAATCCAAGGGAAATGTGCCATGGTTAAAAAAATCGGGGGTTCAAAAAATCGAGGGTTTGAAATATCAGGATTCCACTGTGCTATATACAACCAAATTATCATGGACTGTTTTTGGCGAGTTCAATGGAGGTCCACTGCACTATCTTTTAACGGAAAGTGCTTCTCTTTTTCATTTCCCCTCTAGAACTGCACAAGCAATCATATTTGTGCTAGATAGCAGTGACGATTACAGAATGGTAGTAGCCAAAGACGAGTTAGATATTTTGTTACAACACTCAGGTGAGTAAACTGTAATGGCTGGAACCTTGTGCCTTTTATTGCAACTGTATGACATGACCCTTCATTTCATCATCAGCATCATCATCACATATGCCTTTTAATGTCATCATTACATCATACAGCTATCCCTGTGTATATGGCTTTCGTCTCTTGATATTCAAAAGGCAAGGGTCAGGCATCCCTTCAATTCTGTTTCTCCTCAGTACTCCTGGTTCTCTTTACTAATGTTACACCCTGGGGGTGGGGGGTACTCAATAAAGTTTTATATAGGGAAGCTCCGCCCGGATGTTCAAACCTTACCTTTTTACTAATTTTCACCAAAATGGCACCCCTTTCAGACATACCTGGTCGAAAATTGCACCCCTTTGTGATACCTCCAGGATAGAATACAATAGAATTTCAGTCCTTGCTTCAGTTGCTCAAGGGGTGCAAGCTTTTATGTGTTTTGCGTCGGCATTTCTGCCAAAATTTGGCACGGTTTCATACTTTCCTTAGCTGCCATCCTTTTCACTTTGTAGCAGATTTTGTGACCCTTTCACACAATAAAATGACAATTTTCCCTACCCTTTAGTGCACTGGGAGCTAAAAAAGATACCCCTTTTGGGCAGAGCCTCCCCGCATAGCCCACTCTATGGGGAGTACGTCCATCCTATGTCACATCAAAACTTTATAATCAAATATTTATGGCCCTCCATGAGCTAGACTTGAACTTCTTTTTCCAGTATTCTAATCATCAAGAAATGAATTGATTTGCTTATTTGGTATATTTCTGTTCATTTCCTTCCAGAAATTGTTTCAAGGAGGATTCCTGTTTTGTTTTTTGCCAATAAAATGGACTGTAAAGGTGCTCTTTCTCCTGTCCAGGTAGGACAAGTCATACATGTAAATCAATAAATTAACAAACTATTTATTTAGAAGTAGTTTGTAATTAGCTCACTTGTATGGATGCCTACCATCTGTGTAATTATTACACTGTCTTAATACTCCTATCATTTTATTTATTTATTCATGTATTTAATATTTAATATTAATTTATTATGTTGGTACATTGTGTTTGTAAGATTTGTTTAGGCATTACCTGATGTAAATGTGACTAAATGTTATTCTCATTGCATTGTTAGTGCTCCCAAAAGATGGGCTTGGATGCTGTGAGAAACAAACCATGGCATATATGGTAAGTACATTATTGCTAAAATAAAATAAATTGTAAATAATATTGTGGTGTGGTTTACTGGTAGATTAAAATCAGGAGAATATGGCTTCTTAACACTTGATTATTAATAAGTAAAAAAAAAACATTTGTTAATTAAGTCTCATTAAAATTTATTGTGTGACAGCAAATAAAAAAAGTGAACACTTTAAGGTTACTCTGGACCTTCGCGGGTGTCCTCCAGGAAAAAATTTGCGTGTGCGCAATTTTAAAGGAAAACACAGCGAACTATATATCTTTGGAAAGGTTAACGAATGTAGATTTCGGGAAAAAATATAAGTTGCTGGTTTCTTCAATTCTGCAAAAGAAAATCACAAACAACCACGAAAATGACCATGTGTCATTCAATTGAATTAATAGGGGATTAAATCCAAGCGCATTGACAAAATAACTGCACAGTGTTAATCTGAAAGGATCAATCATCAAAAGTGTGTGAGCATTTTTCGATATTCTGACTGGTTATTTTTAATTAATCTGTCAAGTTTGAGCAGCAAAGAATACGTGATGTGCATTGCATTGAAGATCCCCACGGGTGAAATATTATAAATTTCAAAAATCCCCAACACACTTTGGTTTCACAACATCTAAGGAATGTTGAGGCCAAATTTCACAGAAATCCACCGAATTTTGATACCCTATTAATTCATTTATCTGATTGAACGACACATGGTCATTTTTGCGGTCATTTTTACAATTTTCTTTTGTGGAATTAAAAAAACCCCGGCAATTCATATTTTTTCCGAAATCCACATTTATTAACCTTTCCAACGATATATAGTTTGCCATGTTTTCCTTTAAAATGGCACGCATAGGAATTTTTTTCTCGGAGGATACGGGAGGACACCCACGAAATTCCGAAGTAACCTCAAGTAGACTTGAAAAAGTCATTTTGTAGATACCTATTGAATAAGAGCTCAGACTTAGCAGAAAATCAGAACAAAATGGATGGTGATGGAGCCACCTGGCTATAGAAGGCATTAAGTAATTTGCCTTTTTACTTCAATTTTTTATGTTAAGCAAAATAATGTGATCACCGTTGTTGGATTTGAACTGTTACTGTCAGTGGCTACATGTTGTTGCCACCTGCAGAATGGCAACTGAAAGGACTGAAAGGGAATTATTTTGAGGCTACCTTCCCTCCCCTCCCCCCTTTCAGATAAAAGAAGTAAACAAAGAAAACTCAGGTGGAGGCCACTGGTCACTTTGCTTACATCAGACTTTTTTTGTTCAGTGCTAGTAATGCTCTCACAGGCGAAGGACTGAATGATGGAGTGGACTGGCTCACAGGTAAGTATCCTGTACATAATTTAAATTATTGTAATAAAATTAAATTAATGTAATTATTATAGAATGAACAGTGCAGCACAGTGGCTAAGTGATTTCTGCAATATTCAGGCATCTCTTAAAGGTCTCTCAGTTCATCATTTTTGCAATGCAGTTTTCTGAGAATCCTGCAAAGATTTTTCTGCCTCATGTAAGGTACTTTAACGTCTAGGTTGTTGGTATGAATCAAAAGTATTTAGGACCCTTAAAAGATCCTCCTGCAGGTCTTTGGGATCCTAAAAAAGCAGACGCTCGATAAATTTTCATCAAGGTACTGTAGTCACTGTAGTGCACTCATTCTGTCTCAATAACAAAGCTAGAAAGCTATTAATTTTTCAATACTTACAAGACCGTTAAATATGGGTTTGATATAGAATTCTGTTTTCTTTTGTTTTGCAATGCAGTTTTCTGAGAATCCTGCAAAGATTTTTCTGCCTCATGTAAGGTACTTTAACGTCTAGGTTGTTGGTATGAATCAAAAGTATTTAGGACCCTTAAAAGATCCTCCTGCAGGTCTTTGGGATTCTAAAAAAGCAGACGCTCGATAAATTTTCATCAAGGTACTGTAGTCACTGTAGTGCACTCATTCTGTCTCAATAACAAAGCTAGAAAGCTATTAATTTTTCAATACTTACAAGACCGTTAAATATGGGTTTGATATAGAATTCTGTTTTCTTTTGTTTTGCAGATCAGATTCGCTCATCGTAAAGTATTTGCACACCACTTTTCACTGTTAAATTGTGAAACAAAGCTGTACAGTACTTACATCCCTTGTTTTTATCAAAAGGGGACATAGTATTAGCCAGGAATTTATTTAATTTCCTTTGATTGTACATGTTGAGAGCAAATATTGGGCAAGACTTATTTTAGGTTTGAACGGACCGAGCTTGTAGACTTGAGTATTAGCAAGAATATTGCTTTAGGGGTACAATGTAACATGGCATAGCACAACAAGCTGTCAGGAAATTCAGCAATCATTCCAAGGGACTGCTCTCTTGTTTGAGCGAGGTTGAACGGCAACTTGCAGAATGCTTGTGCTGCTTAACCTTGTAAGAAAAGGTGTATCATGACCCTGCTCAGAAGTTTGGGCCAGGATGTGCTGTTGGAGGATCAAAAACGTCACCTTCCAGAACTGAAAAATGGGATTTTTTATATCTTATTCAGTTCAGAGAAAATCCATACTAGTATTTAAGTGGTCAACAAAAACAAGACGTTCTTTTAAAGGTTTGAGGGACCTTACGCAATCAAAATGTTGACGTCACGGATGTCACAGCTGGCTACCAAAAGTCCCATGTTTCTCAGTCTATTGACGCGTTTTGGCATTGTTAGACGTCAAAACAATCTTTTTTTCTCACAAATTGCAAGCAACGAAATTCATTCTTATCTCTGAATTATTCTTTCGTACACAGATAACGTTATCCATCCTGAACCACATGTGGTGAGGAACAAATTTAGACCAGTAAATTTTAAAGAGAACATAAGACTTCAGTCTGGCAAGCCAAGGTTCTGGTTGGTTAACCCTTTGAGCCCCAGTAGTGACAAGCATCTAATTTCTCCTTACATTGTTATTACTAGATCCAAAATCCAGGTCCTACGAATAAAGAAAATGATCAGATCACCAAAGATAGCATAAGAAATATATGGAAAACAGTGAGGAGGACATGCATGCTAATAGTGAGGCTCAAAGGGTTAAGGGGCCCGTTTCTCGAAAGTCCCGTTAACTTTACGGGCCCGGAGCTATGAATTAAAATCAAAATCTATAGAACGTTGGCGTAGTTTTTAGCCCGCTCACAACCCGACTTGTTTTATTAACTTAGAATTTTATTGCTCAGCTTTCAAAACCAACAAAATTTGAGTCTTAAATGTGAACACCGAGCACATAAAATAGCTTTCCGGGGCCGAAAAGTTATCGGGACTTTCGAGAAACGGGCCCAAGGTTAGTAAGGATTTGCAAAAACAGCTCTTGTTGTCCCTACTGGACTTCTGGGCCTACGTTAAAGTAATTGGGGGATTGTATCGTACAACTATACATATATAACTACGGCATGTATTGTAGAGAATGAAGAATTGTCATGAATGACTGCCACTGGTGGCAGCTGTTAAATTACATGACTTGATATCATTTTTGAAAGGAACATGAACTGATTTTTGAAGTCTTTGAAACGTGATGTCATAAATACCCACTTTGCCCTGAGTCCTATAGGCCCGGGGCGATTCCCATACGAAGGTGACAGGGATACACGCTTGAAATTTAGAAAGATTCACTAAGTGGTACCAATATCTTTTTCGTGGGCATGGCTTCAGTTCATTTCCACCCTCGTCAAATTTTCTTGAATCTTCCTAAAAGGTTCCAAAACAAGTCTCAACCTGGAAGTAGAGGATTTTTCTTGCCCACTTTTGTGGAACCACGGAGTGGCGGAAAGCTATGACAGTCAAGATCGCGCGAAACTTTGGATGTGAATGAATGCAATACTGTGATTTTGTGATCGCCATCCACGACGACTTTTTTTTTTCCGGTAAAGCGTGATCAGATGTACACTGTATTCACAACCGAAGTACTACCACGTGAATAAATTCAAATTACACGTCCCAATTAAGGTACTTCTGTGGACACTGCTGACAAGTTTCGTTCGACTTTCGTTGCAACCGATGTAAATTGCAGTTCGTCTAGGTTATATCTCTTATATATACTCGCTGCTATTAAATGTAACAAAATTGCGGTGATGCCCACATCTCTGCGAAGCTTGTCAACTCATTGTTTCACTCACACTATCAACAATAAAACTCAAACGCCTCCTCAGAAGTACCGACAAAAACAAAACATACAATGAGCAAAATTTTACTTAGCTTAGAGCCGTTTGCATAAACGAAGTTTAAACAGGTTTTGAGCAAAACGTGGTCTAAACCAAGGTCAGAACGATTAGCACAGTTTGTTAGACTCTGTGTGGATGAGGCCTTTGTTAAGTCCGTGAATCGTCCAAGTTTCGACCCGCTTAGTTAGTCATGGCTTGTGCACTGTAGATTCACTTGGGTTGTTTGCGAACTGTTTTGGTTTTAATTTTATCTCGCCCTTAATTCTTAATATTTTTCAATTTCCCAAAATTCAGCGACACCTCTTTTTCGTCTTTACGTACATTTCAAAAGTGGCGAAAAATTTGAATGAAACCTCGAGATCATTAAAAAAAACGGCTAAATCGTTGGGAAAACATAACATCAAACTGACGTATTTCCGGCTTTAATAAGCCTTCTTCAGTTTGGATCGATGGATTTCGTACTCGACATTTAAATCAGCGTAGGGCGAGACTCAGATTTTCCTGAATAGACTTCTTTTGGCTACGTGCGGCTTGTACGAGGATTTGTTGCTTTAAAACACGACCGATTCTCTAAGATATAGAAGGGTGGCTCCGAAAGGTTCGGTCGTGTTTTGAAACGCGTGCACAACATAAGTCTCGTACAAGCCGCAAGTAACATCAGTAGCCACTTTCCTCGCCAGCAATCGCTAAGCTATGCCAATGGCCCAGCATTCAAACAAAAATCAAATGTGTAGAGTGCGATTTTACATACGGATCTACCCAAAGTCCTGTAAACACACGTACTCAGTAATGAAGCGCAGAACAGCTGTATCAACTTTCGACCAAACATCCGAAGTTCCAATCCCTGTCCATCAAAATAAACTTTAATGACGTCGCGAAGGTTGTTGGACATGATCGCAAATTACAAACGACTACATCGCCATTCTGAGGTATTCACGTCTCTGACACGGCGATTCTCACAAAGTGATACTTTCGTCAGGTTAGTTATCAGTCACAACTTCTCCAAATCAGTTATAGACGAACTACCAGTTTTGCGTACTTTTAAATATCACAACTTCTCATTGCTTATGCAGCTACGATATTGCCCGTTTTTCATTGGCTATTAGCCGAGCTGTTCTTTCCCTATGGAAGTCCGACACCAACTGGTAAGTGGGACTCACTAAACTTAACTCGCACCCGTGTACACTTCATTAGCCCTTGAACCCATCAATTCATGTATGCGTCCTTTCAAGAATGAACCCGTCCACTGGATCCATTATCTAATGCACTCTCTTATTTACCATGAACGTATTAACCATGAATCCACCAATGAAAACACCTGTGTACGAAAATACAGTTTACCTCTTCTTTAGTGCAATGTACGAGGACTAAAGGCGAATCTGAGAGACTCTCTGTTCTTGATTTGATACATGAGAACCGGCCACTCATAGTGACGTGGACTTTCATTCGCAAATGTCGCCAATTTTGCGCCAAGAAGAAGAAACTACAGTGTTCCGAAAACCAGAATAAAAAGGTTAAGTTCTGTCGAAACCCATAGAACTTTTAGGCCTGGCCTGCAAAAGTACGTTTTTTTGTATTTCATTGAGAGATTTTTCTTATTACGCGTAAAGAAGGTAATTCAACAAGTTTTACACAAGCTTGCAATCAAGAGGAGCATGCCTTTGGACCCAGCTCGGCCTCTACGGAAAAATAAGTTCGATTAAACAGAGCGAGAATGGCTGGTAATGCCCCTTAACGATACGAAATTTGGCATGTCTCCATATTGTTACCTTCGACTGACATGCGCGGAAAGTCATGTCGCTCCAACACTGAACAATACCCAGCCGTCGGCAGAGTTACAGGACAAACCGATATTAGATGTCGCTACATCGAGTCAATTGGCATTCTACCAATAAGCACACTTACGAGCTATCAAAACAGATTTTTTTATTCAGCATATTAAATAAGTGATTCTTATCAAATATTTGACGTGGAGACAGGCGTGTATCATAAATACGAACGTACCATGACTATCATTTCACAGTATCTTACCGTTGTACTCAAATTCCACAGTTTAACAACTAAAGAAATTACAGCAAATTAATATTTAATGTGAATACAGATATTAGAATGCCACCGGACACAAGAAACCCCATCTGCAACAATTCCAAAATTTTGAACCAGCCTTTATAAGAACGTAAACTGAACTTTACCACACTTGTAACATAAGTAATTTCTTACGCGTACAAATGTTTTGGGTCCCCAGTTTGTAGTTCAACGGACGAAATAAATTTGTGACCATGAAAAATTAATAAAAGAATGATAAGAGCGAGACCCTCCTTAGTTTTCGTCAGCCTTAAAGTGCTACTATGATCAAAAAATCACTTTTATTTTTTGTTCGGATTTCGAAACTATGTTTATTAAACACTCCCCAAGCGAAATTATAAGCCTTAATTTTGAGAAGAAGACCGTTAATTTAAACTGCAATTTTCCGGTTTAATGGTCCGCCATTATTACACCAGAAAGGATACAATGACGTCATACACGTAAGAGCTGTAAAATGTAGTGTGTGAACGCGGCTTACAAATTATGCAAAACACGAGTTTGAGAGTGTGAAAGCTCAAAACTCCCGTGCTGCATACTAAATAAGGCACTTTCACACACACTGCATTCTAAAACTCGTGTGTGAATGATGTCATTGTATCCTTTCTGGTGTAATAATGGCGGACCATTAACACGGAAAATTGCAGTTTAAATTAACGGTCTTCCTCTCAAAATTAAGGCTTATAATTTCGCTTGCGGAGTGTTTAATAAACATAGTTTCGAAATCCGAAGAAAAAATAAAAGTGATTTTTTGATCATAGTAGCACTTTAAAGCCAGCCGCTCCTTCAAACTTGGTGCACGTGACACGTAGACTTTACTCTCCTTTACTCGGTAAAACGTCCCCCCCTACCCCCCCCCCCGCTTTTGCCAGGTATCTCTCGCCCCCAAGGAGCTATCTTATCACAGATATCGAACACGACAACAACACTTTTACGCCACAGAGTACGCAAGCTCAAAAGATGAAAAAAAAAAAAAAAACCCCGGAACAATCACATTGTACAATAAAGGTTAACGTGCAGTGAAAGAGGAAAGTGCTGCTCGGTAATTCTCATTCGAATGGTCGAAATTGAGGATTATATCCGCAGACTCAAAAGTTAGAAACACCTTGTGCCACAAAAATATATAGTACCACAGGAAATTACTGCTCAGTAGTTTTCATTTGAATGGTCACGCTTTCGCATTTCGTTCACAGACTCGAAAGTTAGAACCAACTTGTGTAGCATAAAAAACAGGGCGACCGAAAATTACGGTTCGGTAGCCTTCACTTGAATGGTCACTGACACTTTAGAATTACATCCGCAAGCTCAAAAGTTGAAATTGCATCAACTCACCCAAGGCCTGACTGTGCTAGTGAGAACGTTAAATAGTTCAAAGTTAAAAAGACTGATTAAATTGGCATCATAATGTTACGTACGCAACGACCGCCGCTCACAACATGAGGAACCCGCAAGGTTCTGGGACTGAAAATATTCGTTTCGTTTTTTTTTCAGGTTGGACTTCTTTGTTTGTTTGTTTGTTTGTTTTTTTCATTTACTAAATGCTACAAATTTATTCCAATAACAATGTTCAACTTTATACTATGAAGAACACATCACT
This sequence comes from Siderastrea radians, assembly GCA_964017195.1. Lineage (NCBI taxonomy): Eukaryota > Metazoa > Cnidaria > Anthozoa > Scleractinia > Rhizangiidae > Siderastrea > Siderastrea radians. Next base: position 47,604,213 of record OZ024888.1, read on the forward strand.
TCTCATAAATAAAAACATGTCAGAGACCACGCCGACGTGTGACGGAAGGATGAGGCGATGGCAGTCACGAGGAAGATAAAATCCACAGGAATAGGTACTCTTAGCAATGCTATCTTAAACATTATGTCTATTTAACTCCCAACTGGTTGCATTAGTAAATAATTAAACGTCTAAAAAACGATCGTACAACCTCCTACTCCGTCAGTTCATAAACTTAAAAAAAGGTTAAATAACATCTATATAATGGCCGCTCTATCTGATTACACAAATTGTATTGACCGCCACTCGCACACACTACCTTACTAACATATTGGGACGGTTTGAATCTTGAGTATCAATCGTTTTTCTCACACGTTCGTGGCAGGCGGCCGACCGTCCAGGGGCACCCAACGAGAAACGTTTAGCAAAATACTTGTAATACAATTTTCTACTTTCTTAGATTGTTTCAGGGCTTTTTAAAGGCACATTTGTATAAGCTAACACAGTTGATCTGTTCGCAGATTTTAGCTCATAATTTAGGCGGCAGAAAACTTTAGGAAACAATCCTATCCGCCGAATTTCCGAGCTGCTGACAGCTCTCCGAAAATGTTAGCTGACCTTATTTTACACTCAAAACGAAGTATTTGTCCCTCCGAAAACAATAGGAATTAATCAACCCCCTTGTTTCGAAAGTATGAGGTGACGTTTCGCCAAATAAAGAAATCTCTAATTTTCACTCCATTTAAATCCGAAAATCTCAGGCGAGTTCGGCCTTCCGAACAGATATTCCCCGAAACGCCGTTGGGTGCCCCTGGCCGTCTTTTTACTTGTCTTATGGACTTGGTCGACCGTTCCACGAAACCCGTCACAAAAAGCGAAGATACCCAAGATAGAATGTTGTATTCTAATATCTTAATGTTTGGAATTTAAATCCCAGTTATACTTCATGAAGCTGACTTTAAAATTGTCGCTGATCAATAGCTCCTCCATTTTATCTTTCTTCTTTCCTTTTCCCATGTGAGCCAGAACAAATAGGACAAGCTGTGGAAAAAAAAGGTCACAAGAGCAACGTTTCTCTCTTGTTTGGTCAACCATAAAACAAGCAGGGCTGGGAGGTAACGAAGTTGACCTACCTACAATGGAAAATAATATATCCCATGTGTAAACCGCCCTTAATATAGCCACACTATCCAAAGGAGCTTAGTTCGTTGGAACGTCGACGGCCAGGAAAGGGATAGGAAATTCATCGTCGTGTGCTAATGTTCTCCATAAAATCTAGAATTAGAGAATGGCCTGGGGGGACCACTACTAACGGCTGCGTATGAGATTAAACCTGGCCAAGAAGTGTCCCAAAATGTACGATGCATGTGCGTCGCCATTGAGGCGCGATGTTTCAGGTGATTCTGGGCTGCTAGGTGATGAAGGAAACAGCCCTTACCTCTTCATTGTTCGATCCAAAGTCTTCCTTGTACCACTGAAAGATCTTGCTTAGACGAATCTGCAAACAAAATGGTGCTTTGACGTGAAACACACCTAGCAGGGTTACAAATTTGATCAATCATAGTTAATCCAATCAATAATTCAATTATAGACTATCAATCTCAGTTAATCAAATTTGATCAACCATACTACCAAGAAAAATGCAAAACCAGATTACTGGTGCCACAGAGGCCAGAGATATTCGGCAAAGTCTACTACCAGTCACCAAGGAAAAGAAATGAGGAAACATAGGGACTAAGGCCTTGGAAAATGGAAGTTAAAAATTGAGGGCATACAAAGTGGGAATAGGCAGGAAAGGTACCTTTTGGAAAACTATACCGTTACGGTTCGATTTATCGCCTGAGGCGCTAATTTCATTTTGGGAGCTCAAGGGAAGGCGATTATTGGAAATGGGACACTTTGTAGGGACAGGGAGCTTATTTCTTTGCGACTTGAACGTCTCAGAGTGTCGAAGCACATAACGAACAATGGAACTACAGTGGAACTTTGGACAGCAAAGAAGAGTTTTAATACAGGTTCAGAGTAATTATATTTGTCCAGGGGTTCAATGCCAATATCTTACAAGGGCCCTGGTCGGCAAAGGGAGCACTTACGTAGCTAACGCGCTTTTTTAGTACAGGGGCGCTTAATGAGATGGAGACGCTTATCGCAAAGGGGGCGCTTAGTCGATGGAGGGCACTAAATCCAATCTACGTGACGGTACTTCGGAAAAACTATGCAGAGCAACACGACTATTAAGGCTCTGTTCTGGAGTGTGGTAGTGAATTTTTCTGAGGCTACTGCCTCGTAACCTGTTAATTACACGTGCTAAAATATTGCACGGAATAGTTCGAGAAAATATTGAACATGTAGCCTCCTATCTGCAAGTTCTCTAACCACTAGAGCTTACTCAAAGCCTATTGTAAGAACCACGCATAGAGACGCCTGTCAAAACACTAACCTCTCTTTTTGGCATATTAAGGACGCATCCATCATCTCCTTCTAAGAACGCCTCGGCTGCAAGGGACAACTCCTCGTCAATTCCCTGTACAAAGCGCAAAAGTGGCGAGTCAATCGAGGCATATTTGTTTTTCTCGACGACAAAACTCTGAATATTTACATTTCATCCCAAAATTCCACGAATATGAAAAGCGCTCAAAATTCTGTTTGTTGCATATTATGACAGAGCCCGTTGGTTTTTGCAAGAGACGTTGCTAAAAACCATGGCGTATCCTTACGAAGTCGCGCTAACGACATGACTTTTGTTTCCTTGGAGGTGTTGGGGTATAGACAATCTCAAAGTATTATTCAGTTGGTAATTGAAACCCTCGTAAAAACAAGGAACTGTTGCGGAAGGATTTATGAACATCAGTGTACCCACGTTTGCGCCTAATTCACGTACATTTTTTGACACAAATATTTTGTTCCAGCAACAGATGTTGCCGTGTCTCGATGCACCGTCTTATTCAGTGTTCTCAGATCTGACAAAAACCGAAATATTTGACTCAGCGTTTGAGTAGCCAGATGATATTTTTATTTGGGTTTGGATTTTGCGGCTTTGAATGATATGAGACAACAAACAGAAGTCAAAGAGACTCCCAGATCGAACGTGGCCCAGTGAAATGTCTATACATGCAACGGAGAGGACGCCGTTCTTAAAATGGGGAATCCCGACTTTTGAAACACAGGAATTGTGTTGTTGTTGTTGTTGTTGTTGTTAATGCTGTTGTTTTTGTTTGTTTTTACAAAGTTACATAGGCAATAGGCAGATTTGATTTAGCCACACAAAAAAAGAAGACTTCAGGGTTAGGGGGCACTTTCTGAAGCACAGCCAAAGCTCTCCTTGCGACCACTCTCGTAAGCGACTAGCTCTAATAACGACCAGCATTGTAAGACCCCGTTTGGCTTGTCACATAAACGCTGTAAGCGACCGCTCCCGTAAGCGACCGCGACCACTTTTGTGAATTACAAACGGGATTTTCCTTTGTTTTTAAGTTCTCGTAAGCGACCACTCGGTCAACACTTTGATAAAAGCACTCGGTTCTTGTTCAAATTTAGAGTAATACATAACACAAGTGCTAATGGTTCTTTGACTGGTACCTACGCGGATCTCTTCTGTGATAGGCAATACAGATCTTTTCAATATCATTTGTACAAAACTATTTGTAACCAGTAACATATGCCAAGCTTTGCGCTAAAAGCTCTTATAAGCGACCACTCTCTATTGTTTTATCACATGGTCGCTTATGAGAGCCCATTCTGGTAAGCGACCAGCTCTAGTTGCGACCACTTTTCTGAATTCCCGAGGTGGTCGCTTACGAGAGCTTCGACTGCAGTAGAAGCTTTAGAGCACCCATAAGGTAGAAGAATCTTACCGAAGAGGTGTAGGTCTTTATCGGTGGACAACTCTTGGCCCCGCAAACAAGAGCAAAATGGATCTTAGGCTCTGGCTCAGGTAACGCTACTTTCAATCTGGGATCGTTTTTAGAGAAAGGCTTTGTCACAGCACCAATGGGCTTGCGGTTTGAACGAAGAACGCCATTTTCTATCTCGTTGAGCGCAAACGTGTAACCCCCAATGGTGTAGGATATGGTGTTGAAGAACTGCAACAAAATCCATCAGAAACAATGGTTTTAGTGGCTATTTCATATTACGTGGTCTGACAGGCATTGACAATGCGATTTTTTTTCTCTAAGTTTGTGCTCGTTACTGACACAATATCTTAAAGCAAGCCGCTACCCCATCAAAAAATATAACAACCTAAAGTTAAGCAGGGTTGTCCCTAACAGCCGGCAGCCGGCAGAATTAACCGGCTACTTTGGTATATATATATTTAAAGACAAATTATTTGTTCCTTTACTGGCGCAGATATATGAAAATGAAACTTATTTCCGATTGCAGTTTATTGACTGTAAAACAATCTGGTTGGCACAGAGATACACGAGTAGTAGTTCATTACGTTGAGTTCTGGGAATTACATGTAGAAAGCCACCGAAGGCATGAGTTTATACAAATAAAATTGAAAAGTTATGATTACTTTTGGAACTGACATTATTGGAAATTTGTATCTGGGGACTTAAAATGTAAAAATTTCCTGGGGAAGAGGGGGGGCGGGCATGCACCCAGACCCCCTAGAAGGGATCGCCTTTGGTGCTCAATAATCACTATCCGGCTACTTTTTTCAGCTACTTGAAAAGTTGTGGACAACCCTGCAGTTAAGTTAGTCTGCAATACACACACCAAACTTTCACATTCACACTTGTTTCGGGCTATTTATTGTAGAACTACAGTAGGACGACGCGGTTTCGCTTGCCAGACCAGTTCACGTTCAAATACAGACTGTGTTGCAGTCTAACTGAAGACAGCAATGGTGAAAACATAGATGCTGTGATAAGAGTACGAGACAGAGGAATATATTTTAACAGGGTTTGCAACATAACAAAAACTGGCAAAGAAAAATACCTGAATATAGGCTGATTACCTCTGTCAATAAATACATGTACCTCTCTAGTGAAAAGTGTGCGTTTGTTTCCGTGCTTGGCGTGATTGTTAAAAAGCTGAATTTGCCCATTTTCAGATCAGTACAGAGAGCAAAGAGAGTCTACATCAGAAAGCAACTGAATGCACAACAGCCTTAATCAAAACTATATACGATTTAGGCTCATTGCAAACCAAAAGCTACACCGCATAAATTGGCTTAAACCGAACTGCTATTTGAACTGTTACCTTGTATCTCTGCCACAGATTAACAGGGGGTCCCCTGACAACATTTGCATGGATAACCAGGGCGTTGTAGATGTTAATGAAGAACGCTAGTGTCTCTTCTCTTGTCATTCCTTCTAGTTTCACTCGTTGTAGTTCAGCTGTGTGCTTTATGTAAGCCTTGAATTCCTTACTCTGACCCATGGCGGCGTAGTCCACTCCCTGTTTCATGTGATAAAACGGTTTGTTTAACATAAGAACAGTTTAGAGGTGTAACTGAATGTTTGACAATTTGTCACGGGCGTGGAGCTCAAAGAATCCATAACTTCAAAAGCATCGATCGGATACTCTAGTTCTTCTGTCGAAGGAACTATCATGCGATGGGTTGCCCGAGGAAATTCGATGTTCACAACAAATATTAGGAGGGCTTCTATGAAGTTTGAAAATCAAATTTCCGAGGGAACCTATCACACCTAGGGCCTGAGACAGAAGGACTGTGTTGCTTTTATTGTACAACGCTAAATTTTGAGCGAAAATTGCCAAAAACGGGCACTGTGCGCTGATAGGCGCCCGCTGAGGAGAGACACTATCGGGTCACGTGATCGATTTCGACCAATGGGAGCACGCCAAAATTTAGCGTTGTTCTATAACTACTGATATACAGGGAAACTGGGTCTTGGTTCACATAATAGAAAAGTCACGTCCTACATACTGCCGGGTCAGTAATGTAAGTATGTACCACAGACTAGTGTAGTAACGATAAAGAAAAGTTACTGGGGGCTGATTTCATAAACAAGTTTCGACAGGGTTAGAGAGACACAGCTTTATTGATCTGCCAAGGTAGTCCATCAGCATTACAATAATGCCGCCATCAATAGGAGCCCTGGTATCCTAAACATAAAAAATACAAAATACAATGAAGTTCTAAACCTATTTTAATCAAGGTCAGGACGATTATCACAGTTTGTTAGACTATGCCTAAATGTGCCCTTTGTAGTCTGTGAATCGTCCAAGTTCTAATAACACAATTTTGACCTGATTAGACGTGGCTCTTTGAAACTTAGTAACACCTTTGAATTAGTGTTAAACCAGGTCTAACTTAGACTCGGCCGTCAGTGCCCAGCTCGGCCAAGTTGTGAGGAAGTTGTTTTACATTGCTACGCGTTGGCCGTACCATTACACCTTGAACAAAGTTTGTGATTACTGTTTTAACTCTAACCCTTCAAGCCCAATAGTGACAAGCATCTAATTTCTTGTTACAGTATCATTACTTGATCAAACATAGAGGTCACGAGTGAATTAAGGAAATGATCACTAAAGATGAGGTGTCTTGATGTGTACGCAAATTCTCCCAACTAGTACCATGAGAAATACTTGGAGAACAGTGAGGAGAACATTGATACTGGGACTTAAAGGGCATCTTTTGATCACTTTTTGATGAGTTCCATTTCAGCTGACAAATCATATCCAGTAACTATGTTAGAGAAGTGGCAAGCACGAACATGAAACTCGACAACTCCACCTCATAACTAAGTTCTTTTATTTTAACTGGCCATAAAAAACACTTGTCAAAAAGAAGTAAAAAACAATCAAAAACTTTGGGCAATGGAATATTCAGTTTCACTGAGTTTATCACCAGTTTGTCCCGTGATTCTTGTCAGGCATAAGGAAAATGGTGTGCAAATGCCGTATATTTTTTGCTGCCTACCTCAAAAAACAACAACAAAAAATCACTTTAACAAAAAACCAACGAACAACAGCCGGAACGAATAACAGTAAGAAAAGGCACCTAAAAACTCTTAATATATCGGGTCACTAAACCGAAAACTTCAGTCCAACGATGGTCTTTTCTTAGGCTCAGTCTTTCACGAACAATAATCAATCATACAATCACACTGAACAAACTAGTAGACAAATGTTCGTTAAATGGTTAATAAACCAGCGAAGGAAGGAATCAACAAACAGGGAACGAAGAAACGAACGAACGAACGAAAGAACGAACGAAGAAGCGAGCGCGCAAGAAAGAAGGAACGAATGAGCGACCGAATGCACGAAGGAACGAAGGAACGAAGGAACAAACGAAAAAGAACGGAAGGGAAGCAGGGCGGGGGAGATGAAGGGGGGGAAAGTAAATCGTTAATACGAATTCCAGGTCTCACTGTAACAGTCCACGAGTATTCCTTAAACTTTGAATTACCTCTAGCATTTCCTAAGTAAAACAGCATCATCCTAAATACAAACTATGTAATTAATTGATCGAGTCAGTACCTTCCCATCCTTGGACAAAAACTGACTGTAAAGGTTTAGGATCAATCGCCTTAACTCTTCTGCCACTTGAGGTGCTGGCCGAGGTTCACACACGGAGCTCATTCCTGAGTTTAGAGCAGTCGATTCATCATCTTCAAGAAGACGATAAATGCTGTCATCATCCCTAAACTCTGTCTCCTTCCCTTTTCCCAAACTATGTCCAAAGTTACGCTCCACAAGCTGACGACACATCTCTATTGCTTTCTCTCTTTCTGAAAAATTATTTGTAACAAAGAGATAGCGTATTCAATAAAATAGTCAAATGACAAGCATTCATTGATGGGCTCCGTGGATAAACATCCCAAGTTATGTGTTTGTTTGTTTTTTTGTTTTTGTTTTTTCTAAAATTGGTGTTTTTGGTTGCCATTTTTTGTCAAGATCTTCAAGATCTTCAAGATCTTCAAATGAAACATTTAACGAAACAAAAATACTTTGGACATGATTGCCTAGAACCCAAGATTCAACTGTTTGTTATCGAGTCTTTTTTGTCTTGTTTTGTTGTTGTTGTTATTGTTGTAGTTGTTTTGGTTTTTTGTTTCTCATTTGCAAATACACACTTAACTATCCTGTAGGCACAATCTTTTAATAAAATAAAGAAAAAAGATATAAATGCTCCAAGTTCAAGTGGAATTCTCTTCACAGGGTAGTAAAATTTGGACAAGTTTCCTTATAAGAAATTTACACTGTCAAATTACTACTAACAAATATTCACTAAGCCTCTGCAAAGTCAAGGACATTCAATTAAGTGAAATGTTTCAAAGATTCCCCTGCCAGTGGTAAGTAACTCAATCTATCAAATATCTATACACACTTGCCTATTTTCTTTGATGCTACAAGCCAATCTACAGCTTCCTTGCCAACAAAGGAGTTTTTATAATTACGGATAAGACCTTTGCGATGGTCTTTTATAAGTCCACTTGCTTTGAAGTCTTTGACAAGCTGTGCATACTCATCAAGTTCACAGGTGAAGTCGATATCCTCCCCTTCCTGTGCTACAAACAGAATCAGGAGATATGAAAATCAGTATGTAAGTGTTGTCTATGTCCAAACTAATGCACACCAGGGAAAGCACTGGGCTCTCAGTTTCTGCTGCTCAAGAGGTTGGAAGCATTATCTACTGTACATGTACTGCCTTCACTTAAAGGCCTCATTGTGCCACATGGCACAAAATTAAGGACCATGTTTTAGGGGTTTCCCAGGAATCAAAAAGGGATTTTACCAGGTGGGGTGATTACCCCCACACCCCACCCCCTACCTAGAGGGCCAGCCACTGTCCTTTGTCAGGCCTCTCCAGTGGTCAGCCAATCTGGCATTTATGAGCCAACCTGGGGCTGCGGCACAGCCGCTGCATGCATTTAGCAAGTCTGGTTTTCATCCTCCTCCAACAAACACCGGCACACAAAATGGCCGGAAATAAGGCTACAGCTGGCATAGCTCTTGGAATTATTAAGACATAGAAGCTTCACCACAATGACAAAGAGTGCTATCTAGGGTGAAGGGAAGGACTACCATCCCTTCATAGTAGAGTAGTTTTGCTGGATTTTCCTCTAGTGATCAGAGACAATGTGGAGTAAAGGTCATCTTTTTAAGCAAGTGACTATAAGCAATGTTCATTCTTTCTCCAGGAAAGAAACTAACAAGTAATTGCTTGTACCACACCCCTACCACCTTCCCGCCCACTGGCCAAAATTTAAAAGTAGCCCATCTACACCTAGCCTGTGAGCAGGCTCAATTAGTGTGTTATTTGTGTGAGTTCTTGGTGATGGAGCCTTGATATGCGAACCAGCGAGAAGAATTCTTCTCACTGGCTCGTAAATCATGGCTTCACCACCAAGATACTCGTGCGAATAACACAGTAAGTGAGCCTGCTTGCAGGCTACCCTACACCAGTTTCTGGAACATTACGTTAACAGGGCTACAGACTAAACACCCATCCCCCAACTTCCCCAAATGAGATGCTTGCCTATTTTAGTTTCCTCAGTGGTTTAGTGGTCCCCATTTAGACCACTGGGTGGACCAAGACAGTGTGTGATAAAGTGTCTTGTGTAAGGAAACAACACAATGGCAGTGAGACCAGGCCCAAACGGCAGGGCGGAAAAACCGCTGATTGGCTGAGAGATATGACGTCAAACGTGTCATGAAATCGTGGGGGGTGCTCATGCGCGGGATAAATATTTTTCAAAATGGCGGACAGTCCTTGAGTTGTTTTGCTGCAGAAAGCCCAATAATATTTGACTTTACTGATGATCCACGTTTCCTTAGATCTTTTCATTATAGGGAAGGTTGAGTGGGTTGATAATTGACTTCACTGGTGTTCAAAGGGACTATTTTAGCCCTCGTACACTGGAGAAATGTTATTCGAATCATGACTGCCAGCTTGTACATATTTATTCCAGCACTTGTCCTCCTAACAATTCGCCTTCTCGATCTCGCATCTCAGCACATGGCAGGTCTTTGATTGATGGAGCTAAGAATTCGTTTCATTGTTTTGTTTTTACTGTTGGCAACAACTGCAGGCTTGTCAAATGTCTCTGGTTTCCTCGTCGAGTTCGTGATCTTTTAAAACGTCTTCGGCGATTTTTTCGTCATCAGCTGTTGTCACATATCTACATTTTTTGGCGAACAAGACATGCTATCACTAAGGTGCAGGTCAGTAATTTTCTTTCTTCCAAATGATCAACGTGTGAAATAGTAATATTTTTAGTTTAAGTTGTACTGCAATAGTGTGTTTGATTTACAATTATACATGAAAACAACAAAAATGCTACAATTCCAGCCAGTGGAATGTTATAGGTTGTTTTTTCATTCCTTTTTGTGAAGAAAGGATTGTATTGTCAGGCTCTATTTTCCTGCTTCCATGTTTCGATAGTAGCATTACCCTTTGTCAATCCATTGTCTGGGCACACCTGGGGCAGATGCTTGCATGCTTGAAGGCTGCATTAACATGGTTAACTCACTTGTTTCTCTGTCACAAGCTAAGATGTGATCAGTTGGAAAAGAGTGTTGATTGCTACTGAGGGAAGGGCTTCTGATGTCCATTGCCCATATTTTAAAGAAACTTTCCCGTAAACCAGTGATGCAGAACTCAGCACTGTTGCTCAAAAAAAAGTTGCTATGTGTTGTGTGTCAAGTCCTACTGCAAATCAACATGTTGTTGAACTGATGTTAACATGATTACACAAAGCTTCTTTTTCAACTGTGTTGAACATGTTAATTTGCATCAAACAGTTTTCAACAGCACATGACACACCGTGTGGCATTTGTTGACCAATGTATATGATGACATTTGTTTACAGTGTTGGACAGTATTGACTTGTGTATCATTGGCTTTTGTTTTGGCTTCATGATGTGCTATTTTGGAGTTATTTTTAGTTATGTGTAGATGTCAAATTCTTTGTCAAAATTTACTTGTCTGGCAATTTATTTGTATACTTTATCATTCTACAGATTTTACAATGGAGCCATGTTAATACAACTACCAACAGGCCTAACCAATAACCTTATATTAAGGGGTCTTCAAATATGAAAACAACTGCATGAGCTTTTTTGCTTGGGTGAAATTAAAGGTGATCTAACTATTTAATGGCTTGGTCCCACTGTTTTTAAGTGAAGTTGCACCATAGTTAATAAAAGAATCTGGTTATGAAGCTCAGCTAAGTCCTTTGTTTTATGTTTTTGTTACCTTTTTTAGCCTTGAAGGTGCACAAACAACAATAGGTTTTGAATTTTGCATGAGCAACGAACCAATAAAAATGTCACTGTTAAGTTATTCAGCCATAGTGTGAGATCGTAAAACAAAAGATTGTGCACTTTTGTAGAACTTTCAACATGAATTGCAGCACCTTTGTTATTGCCTTTGAAACTTGTAAGGTTTCATAACCAGTCCCTCGAGTAACTATGGTTGCACTGAACCTTCATAACTTGCCTATCCAAACCTGTTGTGTGGGTGAAAGGAATATGTGATATTTGCAAGAATGTATTGAATGGCAACATTGTGTGTAGGCATTTTAAGTTTAAAAGGAAATTTAATATTGTTTGTAATTATTATTTTCACTTCTTTATCCTAGGTTATCCACATTTCATCAACAACATTGTTTTGTGCAGTCTACATTATTAAGTGTTATTAGCAGCAGGTGGCAAACAGAGGTCACTAACATTCAACACAAAGAAACATTTTTCAGTTCATGGATCAGATTTCAAATCCTTCCCTGTACTGTTCGACTGTATGTTTGTCATTGCTAGTGGAATGTTTGGATGTCTGCTAACTGCAGTGGGTTGTGCCTTCGGTGATGATAAAGATCCTGAAGAAAGCAATGAGGAACCCACAGTTTGATGAGCCTGGATTTGCATGGATGAAAATAGCATGTTATCTATCTTTAACAGGGAGAACAGACTGTTGTTTTTGGTTGTTTTCTGTTTTTTTTTGTTGTTGTGTTTTTTTTTTCTGAAAACCTTAAACTGTTGTTTTTGCAGTTGGGGGGGGGGAGAGATGGAGGGGATTTTTCATCTTGCCTTGTTTTGTTTGTTTTGTCAATGTCTCTGTTACGTAGAAAATATTGTTTTTCTCGAAGGGAAGGTAATTAAATTCATTGTGCAAAAAGGGGTATGTATTTAGGCTCAAAAATGAAATTGCTTTGTTTGGGGGCTTGTTTGGTGTGTTTAATGTAGTTTATCCCAACAGCTTGATTTGAGGAATGTTTTGCCATACGAAGGCAAGGCCAAGAAATGATATCATTGCCAAAACCAAGTTTTGGTTTATTACAAGATAATTGATATTGATACAATATTTTGGCTCTGTTACAGAGTCATAGTCACGTAATTGTCAGATGGCTCTAGATTTTGCCATAAAATTTGTTTAATTTTGTTTATAGTTCAATAATTAATAAACCATGATGTCATCACATCATTGCTTAAAGACTAAATGGCCTATAGTTTTTCTCTTCTTTATCTTGTGGTGGACATAAATGCTAAACAATTTTCTTTTGCAATGCACTCAAGTTCTTTCATTGAAGATGGTCTTAGCATAAGAGCAAAATTGTAACAAAAATTTAATGCAGGGCTAACTGAAGTGTACCATCTCACTGAATTTTGAATCACCCATAATTGTTGACCTCCCCCATGACTTGTCATTTCATTTGTATTGTTTATGGAACTAGTCCTACCCTGTGTGGCAGCTGCCAAAACAGGAGGGAGAGGGCTGTGCAGGCTGAACCTAGTCCCTGTGATCTAATGACACACAATTAACTAATCAAAGAGCAAATTGGATTCTCCCTGCAAAAAAGAACCCTGTCTAAACACTCAAGGGACTTGTCTTCAGATGACAGACTTGTTCCAAGTCCCTGCAACCTGTCCTCTTCTGTGAACACTCAGGGGACTTGGCCCTGAGAAAAATACTATGACTTGTCCCTTTGTTTGTTCTCAACTGGGATTATTGCTGCTTTTTCATAAAGTGAATTTAAGTGAAGGTTTCATCACATTCCCAAAGATATCTTTTTACTTATTCAGTTATCTTAAGCTCACTCAGTGCCATTAGTATCCTCAGAACCCTCTGGGGACAGGGCACCAAGTTGGAGTTGTTTGACCACTTGTCTTTAGAGGGAAACATAGTTAACTATAAGGGAAAGCAACAGTTTGCTTTGCTCCGTATTTTTAACTTGACCTTAGTAGCGTGCTTTCGCCACAACCAAACTGGCCTGGAAAATCCGCGTAAAATTGCGTCTTCGCCCGAAAAAAGAGCCACAATTCCCAACACTTTCCCGACCCTCTTCGCAAGTGAGAGCTGCATTCGCAGAGATTTTCCATCTTATGTGGTCTCCACGAAAGTCGCAAGCGCAAAAAGAAAAATAACTCTTTAAAGGGGACTTTGAAGGGCCCTTTATTACGTAACGAAAACTGAAAACAGCGGCCGGTAAATTTGAAAGGTGGCGCCAAGTCATTTATAATTTCCCGCTTAAGAGAGTAGCCGGTGGCAAGCACCAAGCGGCGAATTGAACGGTGTGTAATCAGGAGAGCACAGTGTCTTAAAGAATTTCATGAGGTGTTTGGAGCCTGTAACGCAAAAGGTAATAAAATTGCTTATCTGTGGGTTGTTGTTGCCGAGCTTTTAGTCGAATACGTGTGTAGGATCAGTTTATAAGCCCCTGCGATCGCAAAAGCTTGCATTTGCGAATGACTTCGAATAATAGTTTTCGCAAGTGGAACATAAAGACTTGAAAATATTTTGATGTTCGTATCTTACGATTTTTTTGCGTATTTGATATTTTGTTTCTCTGCTTTTAATCTTTCAGATCGTCGGATTTTTGTCCTTAAATATCCGAAAACTTTCTTATTTTTTCAAATTTTGTGCCGAGTGTCGATCGCACACCCTCGCACGATGGCTTGAATTTAGCTACGTAAAGTCGCATGTTTCACGGAATAAATGAAGTACAAAAACTGATCCAAAGGTTATGAAAATTAATACATGACTTTTCAAGGAGTTGAACTTTTAGGAAAGCGACTTCGTTGTACTATTGTTGTCGTGTGAATGTAGTTAATTTAGGCTAAATCTCTCCAATTTTTTTAGTTAACTTGAGCCGCTTTACTTTGGTCAGTGGATAGTGCCAATACCCGCAAAATAAACAGCCATTAATCAGCGGTTTTTCCGCCCTGCCGGCCCAAACACATTCATTCAACCCCTCATAGCATCTCAACCCCAAAATATCATGAGTTGATGAAACCTGTGAGTTGCAAAATAATATGATGGTCAAAAATTATGGTAAAAAAAAAGCATGACCAACTACAGTCTTCCTAAGTGTTTCTTGATTACAAACTTTGTAAACAAGAGTCGGGCAACCAATAATTTTACATAGCTAGCAACCCTCTTTAATTATAATATCATCTTTTGTCTCTTACCATTCCCTGTATCTGCTGACCTAGGAGCAGGAGGTGGTGGAGCATCCGGTGGGGCAGGGTTCTCTTCTACTTCTCTGATCAACTCCTGAAGTTCATTTTCAGTCTAGGAACAAGATTGTGTAAAATTCAGGAAGGCAGCACAATGTTACTATCGATCTCAGAAATTCGTGGACAGTGTGTTTTCCAGCCCACTTCTCAAACTGCTGATTTCAACACTGTAGTTTGACAAAATTGTTACTTGATCACAAGTTTGTAGACTGCAAGCCAAGTCCACAAGATTTGTAATGCTGAACATATCTTGAATAAACCTGTAACTATTATCCTCAAACAGAAATACAAGATCATCCTATACTACATGTAGTTATAATTAATTACCTTCAGGAAAAGTGCTATCTGAGGACAGGACAGGAAGTGACTGTGAGTAAAAGTTGGGTGTTGCCAATCTTGTGTCAGTTCTTGCAGGTAAACAAAACTGTGATCAAGTGATGATTACTTTTCTGAAAAACTCTTTATCCCCAGCTCAGTCTGAGATCAATTGGGCAATTCCAGAAAATATCCATACCATAGCACGGACGGCTTTTCGGAATTCTGAGGGCAAGGGGGGGTTCTTTGAACTGGAAATCTGAAGGCACGGGGGATACTTACGATTGGAATTCCGAAGACATGGGGGGGTTTTAGATCTGGGATTTCCACAGGAGACAGACAAAAGTGTATTCCTTGAAAATGCTAATTTTATGGACTTTTAAAATCAGATCGCAAATAAAGCATGAACTGACGACACTGCTGACTGCTGCGGAAGCAGGATACAAGATAAGCATTGATCGATCAGACATGTGTTCGCGTTCATTTGCAGAAGAAAACTGACAAAAGGTGGGTTGTACATCAAGCTCCAGAGGCCTTAACGTTGATGAATTTCTTATCAGATTAATAAAATACGAAAAATCTATGTTTCTTACCGCTTGTACATTTCTTGTACTCCTGTCGCATGAACGGCGAAAACTCGCGCCAGTACCTCATTTCTAAGGAGCGCCTGCTGGATTTTGCACTTCGTGCAAATTCGGGAAATGGTCCATTAAGTACCAAAAAATTCCCAGCAAGAATCTGACAGAGACTGGACAACTTTTTTTCATGCCATTTAATTCCAGAAATGCTACACATTATATCTTTGAAGGCAGTTTCTGTATAAATACATCCAAAAGATTTTTCGAATGACAAACAATTTTGTAGGACTTCAATATTTCCTCGCAGTGTTTGACCTGGGTTTCTTTTTTTTCTCTAGTCAAAGCAGCCTCATAAATTATTTTGTCCATTCAGTGCCAAACATGGTCAACGCCATTTTTGAGGAAACTACTTCATCTACTTCATGTCAAGCCAACATATAGTCTCAAAATGAAGCTCGTGGGATTGGGAGTGACTGCTGATCCCGATGGCTCAAATTCAAGATGGCCGCGGAAACGAAAATACACTCGATCGTAATATCCGAGTGTACATATACATCACACAATATTCTTATTTTAATGTTCTGTACCAGTTTGCCCAATGTTAAGTTAATGTAGGTTGCATCTTTTGAACAGCGGGGTAAGGAGAAAATGTTTAATTTTTTTTTTAATTTTCATTCCAGAGTTTTCGGAGTCATAATGACTCCCTCTATAACCAGCAGTACTGAACAGAAGTAGAGTCATTTGAAATAATTTTCCGTAAAATAAGCCAAATTGGGCATATTAGCGAACCCTGCAGGTAATTCCAAAGGGTTTGACAAAAAAATGGAAAATCCGAACAGGAGGGGGGGAGTTACGATTATGGAAATCCGAGGGCATGGGGAGATGACGCATTTTGGAAATTCTGAAGGTGGGGGGGGGTTAAAATATGGAAGCCGTCCATGGCGTGGTATGGATATTTTCTGGAATTGCCCATTGTAGCACTTGACACCTGGTTTTCAAAGAACTTTACAGAGATTTGCACTGCTGTTTTACTTGTTTGTTTTTTTTTTTACATTGTTTCAATGTCAATATTGGTAGATTTGAGTTTCATTAAAGTGGTAAGGTAAAGTACAATTTATACACTCAAAAAAAACAAGCATTATCACAATTTTTAATTGCCAATAAAGTCAATCACTTCAAAGTTATTTTACTTGAGCTAATTAAAGCACTGATGACACAAATTTCTGCCTCATTTATTTCTTAAAAAAGTATCATGACAGCTTTAAAATAGATGCTATGAGTGCATATTTTAAGGAGGCACTTAATTGCTATGAATAGTACGGAGTTATTTTATTAAATTACTGTTAGGATTAGATTTTTGTAGTATCGTAAGTTCTACATTTTTAGATTTTTTTCAGATTTTTAGAGTTTAGATTTTAAACTCTCTTTTTGTTGTTTTAAAGATAATTTTGTAGGACTGTTATGCACGGTTGAGCATGTTTCAAATGTAAACTTGTGCATAATTTTATAAATAAATTTTACTATTATATTGGAAGTTATATAATGCTATTGGAGTTGAGTGGCCTACCAATTACATAACACTTTTGTTACCTTCAGCAGTAGGTAAAAAAAATCAGTCTGACTGTATGAGACAATTAACAGCCTCAAAAATGGAAAACTTGCCTAAATCAAATCCTAAACTACCGGTACCCCCTTCCATCATATTAGGGACTGTTCGTTATTTATGGCTAAGGGGGGGTCGGTGATTTTCAACCAATTCATGTATATGAAAAATTTACCCCTCCCCGAAAGTGGGTATTTTAAAAAATTACCCCCCGTTTATGTGACAGTTTCAAAATTTTACCCCCCCCCCCCCTTCCCTACCCTCTGGACACGACGTGCTTACAATTGCGAAATTGCGTACAACATGTGTTCTGGCCGCGTGCCGGTAAACCAAAATCAAGTGCAAGGTCATTTGTGATCGTACAGTATGGAAGCACTCAGAAAGGAAAGTAAATTTGCAGCGCCGGTATTAACGTGGGCCCAGAGAAGATCCGATTCGAGAGAGAAATCAACGGTATGAAAGTTTGTAAGAAGTTCATTGCAAGGCTTGAACCAGTTTTGCTGTTTGAGGATGGCTATATACTTACACACTATAATACTGTAAACTACAACTGGCCCCGGCAAATGACACCGTGGTTTTGCTAATATTAAATATCAGATTGCATGTATTTTAAAGGGATTTAATAAGTTATATATTGGAACCTTTAAATAACGCTACTCCACATCACGTTTTCTTGGCTTTTCAAACTATAAAGACCAGGTTCTTTGGAAATAGAATTCTCGAAACAGAGATCAACTTTTTAAATATGTCTCCAAAACGGCTACACAAGTGTTGAAACAACGGTTTCTAAAAGTTTACCTCCCTTATTTCTACTGTATTTAAAAAAAACACCTCCCCTTTTTCATTGATTTTGAAAATTTTACCCCCCCACTCTAAACACCGGCCCCCCCCTTAGGCATAAATAACGAACAGTCCCTTACCCAAGGAAGTTGCACGACAGTCTGTGTATATTTTTAGCACAGAGAAATATTTTATGTAAATGGCTGTCTGGTTTTGTCGCAAATATGGACAATAGCCTCACACGTAGAAGGTAATATATAGCGTTAATATATCAGCTTTTGCAATATATATCAGCCAATATGAGATGTTACACTCGAGCTGTTATATGTAAATAAATGCAGTGTCACCATGATTTACAACTGACGTATCTTTGACAGTCAGAACGTATTTCCATAATAAAATGATGATTACGTGATCAAATTTTGGTTAAACAAGAAGTAGAAACACGATGGATACCGAAAGAAATTTCAAACTGCAGACAACAATAAACTGTCGACTTTTCATTTCGTCGCAAGCGATTAGAAGACCCATTGATATAAACCTTTGACAAGCAATATAACTTGAGCTAATTAATAAGCTTACCTGTGTTTATTTAGAGACTTTAAGTTATTATTACAAGTATTTCTTAGCACGAATTCTTAAATTTTGGCAATATTTTGTGACGTTAAGTGTTGCTTCTTTTAAACTGTACTATAAGCTTACAGAAACAGCTGTAGGCTTAACACTTTTTCCCAAAGACGCATAAAAGATTTAGCAACTTTTCCGCATTCAGAACCATGCTTGTAGCACACTTCGTCTCTTTTTCTGTAACCACGAAAGTCAAACTAAACTACGCCATGCTCCCCTAACGTAAGAATTAAACCCTAGATGTCTTCTTACCAGTTTATCGAAGTCGTCGAACCCGCCAACATGTCGGTTGTTGAAGAATATTTGCGGCACAGTATTCCTGCCGGATCTTTCCCTCGCTTCGGACCTTCTCTCGGGATAACTATCCAAGTTGATGTCGATATATTCTAAACCAAGTTTTTGCATTTTGTCTTTTGCTCGCATACAGAAGGGGCAACCAGTGATAGAGAATATAATTATTCGTCCTTTCATGTTTGAAGGGGGAGCGAAGGTCAACTATAAGAAACTTTTCGGCAGTTATTTAACGCTGCGTCCGCAGTCTGCTAAATACAGCTGCAATGTGTGTGCGTGACGGTTGGCTCTCAAATATATAGTGCGTGACCGTTCTCCAATGGCGCGAACAAAATGCTGTGGGAGGGGAGGGCAGTTAACCGTTTCTCTCGACCCTGATTTACTCACAGTTTAGTCCACAGGAAAAATGGATTGGGCAACGTGTGGAAGAAGAGGAATTTTAGGAATGGAGTGGCAGAAAGAAGAATAACAAAATTATCCAACTGACTAACCGTTACGTATAAAGCTCTCAATTATGAAATGGTCCGTTGAAAAAAAGAGGAAGCCTTTTCGGTGCCGTATAGTTGGTTGTTTATTCGTTATGGATTTATTCTAGTTTGCGGAGGTAGTGAGTGCAAATGGTTCTTTTCAAGACTTATAGCTTATTTAGTAACCTGTTCCAGGCGTTCAGATGGTGGCGGAGAAAAAAATGAGAATTTCCCCAGTCTCTTCTGGTTTTTTTTTTTTTTTTTTTTTTTTCTGGAGCATCAATTTTTTTCTATCGTGCGCCACTATCTGAACGCCTGGAACAGGCTACTCATTTAATGAAAACAAGTTACGTTTGAGTGCGGGAAAAATGTGCAACTTTGCATACTGGTTGACAGAAAAAAAAATTAGGAAGACGTTTATTCTCGCTCGGAGAGCGAACCTTTGCCCCAAATAACAGGTGATTTAAAGTCGTAATTTCAGCCAATTTTATTGCGGATTTTCTGTCATACAACTGAAGCTTTGGCTACCTGTGGTTTTGCACACGTCATCAATGCATGCTATCGATCTCTCATGCCCATTGCCTCTCGTGCATTGTTGTTGACTCCCTTGTCCACTTGTCCGTTGTTATTCTTAGTGTATATAAATGGCATTCAATCTGTACTAAAACACTCAAGGATGACTATGTTTGCTGATGACATGGCATTTTACTGTCATGAGAATTCGCCAACTGATTTGCATTTAAAGCCAAATGCGAACCTGGCAGCGATTACATCCTGGCTACACGACAATAAGTTGACAATAAATGTTGCAAAGTCGAAGTTTATGATCATCGGTAGCATTACGATCGGCTGGAGAACGTTACGGAATTCAAATACCTTGGCGTGACCATAAATCAGTACCTAACCTGGCACGATCATATTGACCAATTACAAAGCAAAGTTGCGAAGAGGTTAGGTGTTTTAAAGAGAATTAAGCGTCTGCTCCCTGTTTATGCAAGAAAGATCTATGTCACAACAATGGTCATCCCAATACTTGAATATGCAAGTATCGTATGGGGCGACAAAAACAACAAAGTTTTAATGGATTCTATCCAAGTTCTCCAAAATAGAGCAGCCAAGATGGTCCTGGATAGGACGCCACATTCGTCTTCAACTGAAGCACTTGAAGATCTGAATTGGGTGAATCTTACAACCAGAAGACAAATGAAAACGCTGCCTTTATGTGTACAATTTAATAAACTCGGACAATAGAAAAAACATGATCATCCAGGTTCGGACTGTCACAGTCACAACACTCGGTCAAAGGACACTGTTCGAATCATAAAATCAGATACTAACTGGGGACTGCTTAGATCCCTAAATAGTGCCTTACTTGTCTGGAATGCCCTGCCTATGGAGATGAGAAACCTATCTTATAATGCTTTTAGAATATCGTTACATAATAGGTTTAAATTTTAAAATAGCTTTCCATTTCCTTCAACTTGTAAGTAGAACTTAGGTGTTTAATCCCTCTTAATTCTTTTCTAATATTTCAATATCAGCATTTTAGTATTTTAGTTAAATTTTATCTTGTTATATTTTCACAGTGCACCATTGAAAACCACCTTGCGTGATATAGGCCATCTGTATAAAGAATTGCATTATTATTATTATTATTATTATTATTATTATTATTATTTAATAAATTTCTACGCTGGATCTACTTGCCGACCCTTGCGCACACTCGGTAAGATAATACTCTAAACTATTTTTCACCCCGCTTCACTCATGCACTCCTCGACTCTTGTGCGCACTCAGTAAGTTTAAATCTCGATCTCTCATGCCTCTTATCTTTCATGTAATTGTATGCCAGGTCAGTGACCTGATATCCTCGAGCTCTTTTGTTACTCATCTCTCGTGCACTCTTGTCGACTCTTGTGCGCACTCCATGGGTTTATACTCTCGGTCTGTTTTGTCACTTATCTCCCAAGCAATCTTGTGACTCTTGTGCGCTTTATTTTGTCAATTGCTCTTTTGCTCATTTACTCAAGACATGCACTCTTCTGCGCAATCAGTAAGTTACTCTCGATTCCTTCCCTCCCTGAAGGAAATGCTTAGTTATCCCTCCCGCACTTATTGGCAGTGATATTTTGTTCCTCACTAGAGTGAATTCCACATAGCATGGCCTTCATTCTTTTAGTTACTTAGAGACCAAATGCTGGAATGCACTCCCCAATAATTATAGGACCTCTGTAAAGTTCAATCAATTCTGTAAAATAATTACATCTTATAATAGTATTTTATAAATTGTCATTGTAGGAATCCTTTTAACTTATTTTGTTATTTTTGTTTAGTTATTAGTTTTTCGCTCGGAGATATTACCATTTCCATGCTACTGTTAAATTCGAGTATAAATAAAGTTTGCTGTTGTTAATTTGTTGTTGCTGTTGATCCTTTTGCCTCCTGTCCCTTGTATAGTATATACATTAAGCCAAGCCTAAAAGCGGAGCTCCACTTTTTTTCGCTGGTACTTATTAATTTCTGAAAATACTCTCATTGAAGTCGTTAAAAACTATTTTACCCTCTGAGACGCCCTTCCCAGCTAGGCGCGATGTCCATTGCGCCACACTAATTACAACTACAAAACTCGTGTTAATATTAGTACTTATCTCTATTCACGTGACAATATGCTTCTGTTTCTGTTTATCGATCGCAGCTCGATCGAGATAAATACGCGGGCGTTTTTCCCGGAAAAATGTGTTCCGACCGCCGCGAAAACCATGGCTGTAGACAGAAAAAAAACAGAAGGCACTAGCTTTGCTATGTTTGGCATCGGCACTGGTTCCTGTCAAATGCTGCCAACTCAAGCGATGTGCCGAGCGAGTTCGCAGCGCAGCAGAACACAACAAAGATGAAGTCCTCGAAGGCAAATTTCGTAACTTGAACTTTTCACCTCCCACCAAAACACAACTGAGTGTTCTTTTGAACATTTTCTTTCCAGTTATGGATAGTAGATATTTTTTCTTAAGTCGAAAACTTCAGTACTGTCGAACGATCGTTTTGCTAAATTAGCTTATGCTTTTAGAAAACTTCTTTTACAAAATCGACGATGGCCATGCGATTTCCCGCCAAGAAAAACGCTCATTGTCCAAAAGCACCACGCGATTTCCCGCCAAGAAAAGTTGACATTCTCCTCTCCCCGTCGGGTTGCCTTGGGATTCCCCTCCCCATTCCCCAGAGTCTGTACTCGTGAACGTAGGGACGCGGGCTCCTGACGGACGGACGTACGCTGACGTCAGAACCAAAATATCTCGCATCGATAGGCTATCAGACTTTCTTACCCATGGTGTTCCGCTGGTGCGCCTCCCGAGCTGGAGCTACGCTATAAATTCTCTTAGAAATCTTGTGAACACTCTGTCGACACTCATAACTCTTGATCTCTTTTCCCTTTTATAGCTCATACATTATGATGACTTTTGCCCTCAATACATTTGCTAACACTAACGATCTCTTGCCTCTTATTCCTTTGTACTCTTGCCAACTTTTGAACCTACTCAACACGCTTATCTTCTTGACCTCTTTTGCTCATGATAGTCCTTTTGTCGAAACTTGTGCACACTAGATGAGTTCATACAATCGATCTCCCTTTCCCCTTATCTCTAATGCGTTGTTGCCGACTCCCTTGCGCACTTAATAATTTTTGAGATTGGATTTCTCTTGCTCCTTAGATTTCATATATTCTTAATACCCTATACCGACCCTTGCACACACTCGAGAAGTTTATAGCGGAGCTTCCGGGCGCGAAGCACGCGCAGCGGAGCACCATGGGTAAGAAAATTTGGTAACCTATCGATGTGAGAAATTTTGGTTCAGCGTACGCCAGCCCATCCGTACGTACGTACCATACTCTGGGGGATAGGGAGGGCAGTCCCAGGGCGAGGGGGGGGGGGGAGGAGAATGCCATCTTCCATCTTTTCTTGACGGGAAATCGCGTGGTGCTTTTGGACAACCGGCGTTTTTCTTAGTGGGAAATCGCATGACCTTCGTCGAGTTTGTAAAAAAAGTTTCTTTAAAAGCTTAGGTTTATTTAGCAAAACGATTGTTTGACAATACTGAAGTTGTAAACTTGAGAAAAAATATCTAATATCTATAAAAGAGACGTCAGAAAAAACTTTGTACAAAGGTTTATGTTAAGTAGTGTTACTAAATTATTGCTAAGCTCAAAAATTCACTAAATAAAATGTAGAGATGAAAAAAGATTGCTTTTCCTGAATGGTCATTAATCGAGATTTCAAATTTCCGTTCAGTGATTTGTAAGATAACGTGTAAAGTTATATAAATTTTGTTATTCGACATTGCTTCTGCTTTCTTGGTTATGCCTTGTACTCTCAGTCCAGAGCTTCCAAATTCGCTTCTGTGGTGTATGTACTTTCAGGCAAAACAAACGGTGACACTTTCAAGCACTGTACAAGAGTTCTTATTTGAATGGACACATTATTTAAGCATTTCAGTTTGAAACCTAAAAACTTAAAGCTCTGACGTACAAGGGGGAGTGGGGTGGATGCCACCCCCGATAGGGTTTTTCTTGGATTTTTTATATACAAATGCGTGTTTTCACTTTTTTTAGGCGAAAAAAAGCACAAAATGTTCACACTGAAAGCAGAAAAATGCAAGATGGTTGACATCTTGGATGACGTCAAAGACCCCCAGCAGCGCCACAATCCATACTATATAAATCATCTTGTAGAGCCCATGACAGGTAGACTGCAAGTAGTCTCTAATTTTGGCGATTGTGATTGTGGGGCGGGCAAAATACACACGCGCGCGCGCGAAAGCTCGAGGAGACGCGACGCGAAGGGAGCGCCGAAAATTCCTTGAAATTTCGCGCGCGCGCGTGTGTATTTTGCCCGCCCCACAATCGGCATCGCCAAAATTAGAGACTACTCGCAGTCTACATGACAGGCGGCTATCTACCAAAGGTAAAATCTTTTCGAAATATTGTAACACAACAAAAACCCAAGGGAGGGGTTTCACCAACCGCCCTCCTCCTTGTACCGCGGTGGGGGTGTGTCTTTACTTGTATTGAACGTCTGAGGGTCGAAAGCACCGTGTTACAGAATGGTAAACTAGCACTACAACAGAGTCCTACTCAACAGTTTTTATTTGAATAGTATCCTCAGTGTACAGCCGCCCGCTCTCCTCAAGAACAAAGAAAGCGGACTGGAATGGTGAAACTTTAGGATTCCGTCCACAGAATTAGAAGAATAGCCTTATAGGACCAAAGTTTTGTCTCAGAGTGAACTGCGCTTGAGCGAACTCCAGGAATTATGATAATTTGACGGCTTCGGTCAGAGATTGCGAAGTCCTCTCACAGGTCAAGTGTTACACTCAAAAATGCAAGGTATGACAATTATTGACGTAAGCCTCGTAGCTTTTAATTGTTCCATTTGTGTTTTCGAATTCCTGTTGATCATAAACTGTCACAGTTAAATTACACCGTTCTGAGTCTCGGTACAGATCCTGACATCGACTGTTTA
Organism: Siderastrea radians; assembly: GCA_964017195.1. Classification (NCBI taxonomy): domain Eukaryota; kingdom Metazoa; phylum Cnidaria; class Anthozoa; order Scleractinia; family Rhizangiidae; genus Siderastrea; species Siderastrea radians. Next base: position 47,628,796 of record OZ024888.1, read on the forward strand.
CTTCGCTGTTCAACGCGAGCATTTGAGCGAGTGGTATGTAAAACAGGTAAAAAGATATGAAAAGTTCCAGTCATATACGCGGTCAGAAATCTGCAAGGTAGTTATATCTCTTTATAAGTTTGCCTTCAGTTCTCTCCGTACGTTGTCTTTCTGGTTATCATTTGGTTTGTTTGAATTATTCTGTTCCGATAGAACCCTCGAGTGTACTCCGTGAAGATGGGTCGGCTTACTTTAACTTAAATTCATAACACCGTTATGTGTGCGATGCATACTGAATAAACAAAGAAGCCGGAACTTTTTGTAGCCCGTGTTAAATATTTTGAGTTAATTTAAATTCTAATAATGAATTTTGCGCCAAGACGAGAGCTCATGAAATCATTAGTCAATTACAATTGTTCTGTAAGTGTTGCCAAATAACTGCTACGCTGTAAAGTTAAATTAGTGAAATGTAGAGTTGAGGAAGGACTGAGCGCTCTAATGTTCATCAATAGAGATTTTAAATTTCGGTTTAGTAGTTAACGTTTGTTAGCTAACGTGTGAAGTTACATAACTATGCATATGGCTATTTAACGTTTGTTCTTCTTTCTTGTTAAGCCTTGTACTCCCAGTTGAGCGCTTGACCGAGTATGTTAAGCCACAGGGTACAGAGGAGTGAAGTTCGAGCAGAACGTTTAGCTTTCCTGTAACCTGCGATCAGGCGTTTTTTCCCCTTGCAGTAGTAGTAGGGAGGGAGGGCATGATTTCAGGTTAGTTTTCCTTGGGAAAGACAACCGACATACTTGCGTTACTGCGCGTTACCTATATTTTTACCACAATGATCCTAAGAGCCCACAATAATTTGACCTGCGGTAAAAACCTAGGTAACGCGAGTAACGCGAGTAACGCAAGTTCGCAGCAAATTATGTCGGTTTTCTTTCGCAAGGAAAACTAAACGTTAACGCGTTCTGCTCGAACTTCGCTCCTCTGTACCCTGTGGTTAAGCTAAAAGCTGCAAAACGTTTCTAAATACGCTTTTGTGATATATGTACTTTGACAGTGACACTTGCAAGGACTGTTCAAGAGTTTTTATTTGAATCGTAACATCTTAGCATTTCGTTTACGACTTAGGGGCCTATTACTTAACAAATTTCAGCCCGGACTGAAATTTCGGTCCGCCCACCGGCTGAAATTTTCTTGTGTTTACAGCGCGAATTTCAGCCCGGGCGAAATGTATAAAATTGGGAGGGAAAAGTTTGCAGGAAAGCGTTTTACATTCACAACTCGAGGGGTGCGCATGCCCAAGTTCGTATTTCAGCCCGGGCTTAATTTGAGTGCGACTACATAAGGTTTTTCAGCCCGTTTGACCGGGCTGAAAGTTCCAGCCCGGTTTCACAAACTGGGCTGAAACTCTCTTCATGTAATCGCAAACGTCTTTTTAACCTTGTACAACTTGGGGCCACTCGGAGAGAGCTCCAGCCGAATTATGACTATTTTTGATTCCATAAGATATAGCTTACGCTCAGAATATGAGACCCGATAACAATTTATGAGAGATGTAGTAACTGCTCTCAATTCCTGTTTTCGAATTCCTGTTGATCATAAATTGTCACAGTTAAATTACGCCTTTAATACTCAGTCTCGGTAAAGATCCTGACATCGACTGTTTACTTTTTTTAAAAATAATTTTTGTTCAAAGCAAGCCGTTCACTGAGCAGGGAGCACTGTGTAAAAGGATAAGATTTGATCTGTTATATAGTATAAATAATAAAAATTCTACGTACGGTACTAACTTCTGTTCACTTTAAAGACTTTCTCGCAAAGCTTGCCATTAATAAATTAATTTTTTGTGCATTTTCTTTCTGGTTATCATCTGTTTTTTTTTTCAATTATTCTATTCTGATGTAACCTTTCAGTAAGTCGTACTTGGTGATTAAAGGTCAGTTGCTTTGAAAATAACGCACCTCTTTAGGTAAAAGACAGGAAAATAAATGAAATATCGTTGTGAAATTTTATTGGTTGCAGGTTTGCTTTCTGTTAACCCAGTGAAGTACACGAAGAGGCCGGAAATTTTTGGCAACTAGCCTTGGTGGTAAGTATTTTATACTTAATTTAATTTCTAATAAGTAAGATATTTGTTTCACGAAAGAAAATGTTAAAAATACCTAGTGCAAGGTAAATGTTGCCAAATCACTGTTGAGCTCAACAATCAACTACTGAAATGTAGAGATTTTAAATTTCCATTCAGTAGACTGGAAGCTTAAGTCTGAATTTATACAATTTGGTAATTTGTCATTTGTTTTAATTCTTTGTTAAGCCTTGTATGGGGTATTGTATTCCCAGTTCAGAGCTTAACTGAACATGTTAAGCAAAAGGCTAGAAAAAGGTTACAAATTAAGATATATGTGCTTTGAAAAACAAACAATAACATTTGCAATCGCTGTTCAAGAGCGTTGAATGGTCACATTTAAGAATTCTATTTACCAACTTAGAACTTAAAAGAAGCTTGTAGATACAACTTCGAACTAATTGGGAGAACTTCAGGAATTATATATGACCATATTTGGTTCTATAAGACTGTGAAATCTTGTGAATTGGTGTACACTCAGAATTTGAGGCGGACAATGATAGATGTCATTAACACTGTTTTCAATTGCACTCTTCTTGTTTTCGGTTTCCTGTTGACCATGATTTACTCAGTCTCTGTATGTAGTTTCTGACATAAATTGTTTCCCTTTTTTTGAAGTGAGCATTTCAGTGAGCTTGTAGTGAGTAAGAAGATAAAATTTGATCCCTTACGTATTGTTAATCACAATTTCCAAGGTAGTCATTTCTGTTTAGTTAAAGACTTTCTTCCAAAGCCTGCCGTCAATTATTTGGAATTTTTTGCCGGTTATCATCCAGTTTCTTTGAATTATTCTGTTCTGATATAACCCTAGATTGTATACTCAGTGTCAATTCTACTCGGTGATCAGGGATCCGTTGCTTCTAGAATAACAGTTGTTCTCTAATCACTCTGCAGTGAAACGAGAACAAATCATTTTCACACTAAATATCATACAAAGCAGACAAGAACCAGGAATAGGCATCTCGTTTATTGATAACTAGACTATAAGTACATGGGCGATGTTCCAGCATACATATAATCGTACAACGGATAACGAGGACAATTGCCAACTATACAAAGCTATTCAGTGAGCTAGAATAAATTACATTTCACACGAATAGAAACTTCACAACAAACGTAAGACTGTTTCAGCGGAGCTTACCCAAAGCAACTTAAACTTAACTAAATAAACTGGATATACTCGCTTACAGACAACATAAGCCTTCATGTCTAAGTATATTGTATCTGATTACAAACAATAACAAAATTAAAGAAAATTTACAGAAACGTAGCGAGAGATGCCGTCGAGTGATCTTGAAAACTACGAAAATTCCTTAGATACCTAATAACAAATAGTCACGCACGCTTCCAAACAATTGCTACTCCATAGTAAATACTAACACATCCGTAGAAGCACTCAAACAAGCGTGCATTCCTAAACGTGAGAAAATACATATATAAACGTTCAAAGTCAGCGCGGGCGTTTTGATAAGAATGAGGATTTTAACCGGCCGTCGCTATAGCGACCGCCGGTTTATAAAATGGGCACGGTTTTGTGGTGATGGTCAGTTGGCTTAACATACGAACAAAGTGCTGTAAAGCTTGTGGTACGGGTACTCAAGAGCGGTACTGTCTTATATAAGACGCATGCGCATATTAGTCTGCTGAATGTTACCTTCGTGTGTTCTTGTCTTTTAATTTACAGTAGTATTTAAGATATGAACGGCGAAGGGTTGTTAAGTTTGGGGTTTTTTGTTTTTGTCTTGTATAACGCATGCGCAATTGAGTAAAGCAGCTAATAGGATTGAATGCGAAATTGGCTGTGTTGTCTGATCTAGTTAGTGGTTATGGTGAAAATGTTTTTAGCGCAGAAGTTTTTTTATTGGGATTGACATTTTGAGGGATGTAAAAATGTGGGAGTCAGAAGGATTTGTGAATGTCCGGAGCATATCACGCTTCTGTGAATGTGATTTGCTTTGAAAGTTGCGTTTTGTATAGGAGCGGTGTAATATTGTGCTACGTGAGAGGCGGTTTCCCTTGGCGTTTTATGGGGGGGGGGGGGGGGTTTGCGAAGTGGATTGTAAGGTTTCTGATTGGCTAACTTGTATTTCGCAGCGGACAAAAAAGACAGTTGCGTTTTGCCGGCGTGGGCTAGGAAGAGAAGGAATTGGTACTATTATGATGATGCGATATTAGTGGATTGCACCATCAGTACATGATAGTTCTTGTGAACGGAGAGAGATGAGTGTTTATTTGACGCGAGAAATTGATACAAAGGAATCGCCATTATTAAGGAGATCAATTAATAAGGTAGGTGTTACGAGTCTTTTTGCATTGAAAGAACGAAAATATCTGGATATTATCGACGGATTTGTGTGGCTTGCGTGTGGTGTTCGCTAAAGGCTACGAGCAGTCTCTCTTTCCGTTCAGACTAGTGAAGGAAAAGAAAAACAAGCGAGTGAGCGCGAAATCGATTGCGGCTCGACAGGCCCGTTAGCTTTCAAAGACGTGGGCGACTTTCGTCCCCGCTCGCTTGTTTACTTTTGCAAGGGGATTCCCGGGTTAGCAAACCGGATTTAAACATCACGTCATGAGATATGCCTTGACATGCCCCATACTCTGACGATCTGCTCGAGCTCGTGTTTATCAAGCGTTATATTTGATTCTACTGCTATGTTCACTGTTTGTATTTAAGGTCTAGGCACAACAGTAAATACTTCGTCGTCCCTGTGTGAGCATTCTCAGTTGTGGACGAATTTACATCGACATTCAACGTTTGAGTGAATTTGCGTTTTTCAGCACAAATAAAAGCGTTAAGAAAGATACGCTGAGTCATCAGAGTTTAAACATTACGTCATCCAGTAACGCTATAGTCAAAATATTGTGTCACACAATCACACTTTTCGTCACGCCGGTTCGTATAAATAGAGGATCGCGCTAACATTTGTGAAACCTAGGGGTGGGGAGGGTCAGAATGGCCGGTTAAAATGCCCAATGGGCTTTCTTGTTTCATTTTCACTGAAGTAGAAGCGCAGTTCACTAAAAACACGAAAGGCATGTAACAACAATCTCTGCGTTTTTGCTATTTCTAACTTGCCTTTTCCCGCAAATGTCTTTTTAGCCCATGACGTCACGAAAGTGACGTCAGTGGCTAATGTCTTCAACGGACCTAAAAGAACTGCGCTGTCCGATATACGGTATCTGTCTTTGTCTGTGAGGCCGGGGGGTATTCTTTGAGGTGTTGGGTAGGCGTGTGCCACCGGGACACTGAAACCCTTCTTATCAGCGGCACGTGCCAATACAGCTTATACTATGGGAGTACTACCCCCGGGCTTTGATCATGAAGTGTTTTGCATTCGTGAGTATCGATCAGCAGGAACTATTTAATGTTACTTCGAATGCGCTGTTTTGTGTACTTCAGATCTGGCAGGATTTTATTCGCTTTGTTGTCCAGTGTTTACTTAGCCGTGGCACAAATTTCCACAGCAGCAAACACATCAGAAAATGTACACAAGACGGATTCGTCAGTTTGAGATTTAAGTATGAACGTCGTGGCCGCAACGAACCAACTCGACTTAGTGTGTTCTGATGCGAAGAAGAAACACTTTGTAAATAACTTCTAATGTGAAGTAACAAAAGAAAAAGCGGAAGTACCGTAATTTCCGGCCGATTACCCGCACGAAAATTCTCACTGTCGCAGGTAATCGAAGATATTTCAAGCACGGGATTTCAAGATATCTAAGGGATTTAACTTTACTCTCCAATTAAAACAAAAACAGTGAAAAGAATATATATTTAAAGCCCAAGTTTATAACGGCAGTGAAAAGACTGGAGTAAAACAGCATAAAATACTTCGGGGTTATCTCTAGCTAACAGCGAATTTAAAATTTGGAGTCACTGTGTCACTTTTGCGTGCGTAAACAAGAAACCATTTCAAAGTAAAAATCGGAATTTGCGGGGGCCTGTTCCTACACTGTAGCTATTCCTAAAACTGAAAAAACATGAATTAATCTAATATCAAAAATCCAAGTTACAGTGGTGATCAAGGAATTAAAATAAAACCTTCAAGATACCAACTGTGTATTCATAGTTCAAAGGCTAGTTGAACAAATTTGCATAGTTGACAGCTGCTTGTAATTTGAACCTTCGGAATGTAACGCAACGCTCAAAACATCTCGAACCGAACGCAAGATTAACCTGACAACAGATATGTGACAAAGCATTCTAATAGAGACCTGTTGAACTTTGCAAGTTTTTTTCACGCCTGTCAGGACTTGAATACATCAAAAATGCAAGAAACAGACGTGTTATGATATGTTGTCTTTGAAGAAAAGGGGAACGAAAAGCTTTATTTACTTCACATGCACGCAATTTTAATGTCACGCTATAATTAACTGTCTCGTAGTCACGCTGCTCGTTACCCTGTTTTATGATAACTGTTTTTATAATATGTTGATTCCTTGCTCTGGCGAAGACAGGTTGTCGGGGAGGGGGGGGGGCGCACAGATTGCACTGCAGTGGTGTGAAATCCATAAGTTGTCCTCATAAATTTTCACCACATTGCGGAACAAAACGTCACTGGCTCTGCACGCACCGCGTGCCTATGTTTTGACGTCCTTACATTTTAGTGACAAACCTTCAGTTTATTAAATCCCCCTTTCATTAAGCACCCCCCTCCCCCCAAGGTAGAACTTTGATGAAAGTCCCCTATCTATTAAGTCCCCGCCACAACAAGACAGCTTAAAGCAACAAAACAACCATTTTGGGCTAACCATAACATAGGTGCTGCCTTGTACGTGTGTAGTTACTTCTTAGTATTTATTTTACAGGGCTACATAAAAATGGCAAAAAGCAAGTTACAATTAATAGAGGACCTCATGAAACGTCTGTCGATAGCCAAAGAGGCGGGCGATAGGGCTGGAGAAGGAAGAGCCTATGGCAATCTCGGCAACGCTTATGACAGCCTAGGAAAATTCCAAGAAGCCGTAGAGTACCACAAGAAATGCCTATCCATAGCCAAGGAAGTGGGCGATAAGAGTGGAGAAGGAGGGGCCTATTGCAATATCGGAAACGCGTATTACAGCCTAGGAAAATTCCAAGAAGCCATAGAGTACCACAAGAAATGCCTATTAGTAGCCAAAGAAGTGGGCTTTAGGGCTGGAGAAGGAAGGGCCTATTGTAATCTCGGAGATGCCTATACCTGCGTAGGGAAATTCCAAGAAGCCATAGAGTGCCACATTCAAGACCTAACAATAGCTAAAGAAGTGGGCGATAGTTCTGCAGAAGGTGGGGCCTATTGCAATCTCGGCATAGCTTTTAGAAGCCTAGGAAAATTCCAAGAAGCCATAGAGTACCACAAACAAGACCTATCAATAGCCAAAGAGGTGGGCAATAGGGCCGGAGAAGCTAGGGCCTATTGCAATCTCGGCAACGCTTATTACAGCCTAGGAAAATTCCAAGAAGCCATAGAGTACCACAATAAATGCCTATCAATAGCCAAGGAAGTGGGCAATAGGACTGGAGAAGGAAGGGCCTATTGCAATCTCGGCAACGCATATTACAACCTGGGAAAATTCCAAGAAGCTATAGAGTACCACAATAAATACCTTTCAATAGCCAAAGAAATGGGTAATAGGGCTGGAGAAGGAACAGCCTATTGCAATCTCGGCAACGCATATTCCAGCCTGGGAAAATTCCAAGAAGCCATAGAGTACCACAGTCAAGACCTATCAATAGCCAAAAAAGTGGGCAATAGGGCTGCAGAAGGAACAGCCTATGGAAATCTCGGCAACGCTTATTACAGTCTAGGAGAATTTGAGGAAGCCATTGAGTACCACAGTCAAAACCTGGCAGTAGCCAAAGAAGTGGGCGATAGAGCTGGAGAAGAAAGGGCCTATGGCAATCTCGGCAACGTTTATCACAGCCTAGGAAATTTTCAAGAAGCCATAGAGTACCACAATAAATGCCTATCAATAGCCAAAGAAGTGGGCGATAGGGCTGGAGAAGGAAGGGCATATGACAACCTCGGGAACGCTTTTAGGAGCCTAGGAAAATTCCAAGAAGGCCTATCAATAGCCAAAGAAGTGGGCGCTAGGGCCGGAGAAGCAAAAACCTATGGCAATCTTGGTAACGATTATTTCCGCCTAGGAAAATTGCAAGAAGCCAAGGAATGTTACCAATCCAGCGTAGAGGTTTTCGATATCGTGAGGGCTGGTCTTACGTCTGAAGACGCCTGGAAAATAAGTTTTCGGGACCTTAATAGTGGTGCTTATATTGGTTTATGGAGGACCCTGTTACATCTCAACCTAACTGATGAGGCCTTGTTTGCTGCTGAGCGAGGTCGAGCGCAGGCGTTGGTCGATGGCTTGAAAATACAATATGGCTTAACAGCACTTCCTTCAGCGTCACTCGATCCTAAAGAAACAATTTCTTACATCTCAAACGAGCTTTCTACGCAAACAGTGTTCTTAGGACTTCAACACAACATAATCAACTTCTGGGCTATCAAGAAGGAAAACAAGTTTGAGCTTCGACAAAGGAAAATAGATTGGGGAAGTGCAGACGAAGATTCCATGACTGTCTTGTTGGAAACTACTTTGATGAACATTGAAGCTGGTGTTGGTGTTAGATGCGAGAATCGTTCACTGGATGAGCCAACTGATGACTCCTCCACTAATAGAGGAGATGATGAGGAACCCGCACAAGCTTCGCAGTGCACCATCGACTCGTTACAACCATTACATGATGTAATTATTGGCCCCATTGCAGACTTTTGTCAAGGGGACGAATTGATCATTGTCCCAGATGGTCCATTGTGCTTAGCTCCATTTTCTGCTTTGAGTGAAACCATAAGAATCCGCACGGTACCCTCTTTAACAAGTTTAAAACTGATCAGAGATTCCCCTGATGACTACCACAGAAAGAGTGGGGCGCTGCTCGTTGGAGATCCGTGTCTGAAGGAAGTCAAAAGGCCCAGGTACAAGCCGTTGCCATGCGCTAAAGAGGAAGTAGAGATGATAGGAAAAATTCTAAAGATTCCACCACTTACGGGAACTGAAGCAACCAAAAAGAAGGTGCTGGAACGAATCTCGTCAGTTGCTTTGGTTCACATTGCAACACATGGACGAAAAGAAACAGGAGAAATTGCTTTGGCTCCGAATGCTGGCTGGGAAAATAATCAAGATCAAAGAACAAGAACAAAGATCAAGAACCCTAAAGAGGACGACTACATTCTAAAAATGTCAGATGTGCTAGCAGTTCGTCTGCGAGCTAGGCTTGTTGTGCTTAGTTGTTGTCATAGCGGTCGTGGAGAGATAAAGTCGGAGGGTGTGGTTGGTATTGCTCGGGCTTTCTTGGCTGCCGGTGCTCGTTCTGTTCTGGTGTCACTCTGGGCAATTTCTGACGAGGCAACCATGGCATTTATGAAGAGTTTTTACCAACACTTGACAGATGGAGAAAGTACCAGTGTGGCTCTTCACCAGGCTATGAAAACCCTTCGAGATTCAGACAAGTTTTGTGCCGTGAAATACTGGGCGCCATTTGTACTGATTGGTGATGACATCAGGCTTGAATTTGAAGATCAAGCTTCTGAGTAATGTAAGTAGAACGAAATTTAAACAATGGCATAGTAGCATTTTCTATTTTGTCCCTGGTTGAAGGGAAGTTTCTTTCTAGTTTGCTATGTACGTGGTTATCTTCCCTTACAATAAGTTCTAATTTAAGTGCTCGAACGTAAAGCAGCAAAGACAAACGCACGACACCGAATCGAAACTAGAGTAAATGTACGCGAGGCAAAAAAGGGCTTGCAGATCACAAGTCAAGTTGAAAAACACTTACCCCACCCCCACCCCCACCCCCAACACACGCAGTATAAGCTAGATCAGTAGACGAAAACATGTCAACGCGAAAACCTCATTGTGAAGGGTGATAGGGTAAGCAACTATGATTTGTATCTAAATTGAATTTACGCCTGGGCTTTTATGGAGTTCCTGAACCAGGGAGGGGAGCCCTTTGTGCCTACCCTCCTTTCCCGGGGACCACTTTATGCCCGCCCTCCATTTAATAGCTCCGATAGTATGAAAGCTATAATAACCAAAATTTGCGTTCACATAGTGTGTTCAAAGTGTTTCCGTTGAGGTCCGCAATATGACCTCAAGACGTCCTCCTGCGTGGTAATGACGTAATTTTCCAAACTGCTATAAACGACCAAAGTCAGCACGAGTACTTTGTGCCCCTCCCCGCTCCAAGGCTAAGTAGGGTTAATGGTACTTTCTTGCATACGATTCTGCAAGATTTTAAGACAATGTCTGTTTTCCATGCGTCGGCAGACATAAATCAGGATACGCCTTTTCGTTTTTTATGCTGTTTCACTTTTATCTCACCTGGCGATTAAGCTCGCTGACATTAAAAATCTCAGTCGCGATGGAAACAGTACATGCCCACTAACCGAAGGAGTACTCTGGATTATGTCAATCACATCACTTCAAATCATTTTTTTGTTTACTTACCTTAGTTTTTTCAATTTACAGGACACTTCATGATCAAGTCAGACGGGGACTTAACCGGCGGACCAAATTTGTCAACGTTTTTTCTGTAGGGCAATTTATTTTTAGTGCAAATAATTTAAGCCTCAAAAATTTGGCATACCGCATTTCCGAAACGCTTTATCGATTACGCTATTTACCTGTTTGTATCCCTGAAAGAATTCTGTGTAACTTTGTGCATTAAGAACATACGGATCATTTTCTGTGCTTTGTTTGTTAAGGACGTTCGCTCATTTTAGTAGGGCAATTTAATTATTCTTAGTGCAAATAATTTAAAGCCTCAAAAATTTGGCATACGGTGTTTCCGAAACGCTTTATCGATTATACTGTTTACCTGTTTGTATCCCTAAAAGAATTTTGTGTAACCTTGTAGCTTTAAGAACATACGGATCATTTTTTGTACTTTGTTAACGGTGCCTCCTAATAGAGATGTATTTTTGCAAAGGATATGACTATGGGGAAAAAGTAGATCTTAACAAGGGTTATTGGAATTCAAAAAGAAAAAGGTGGGTAGCCACACATATTTCAGAGATAATTAAGCAACCATAATTCTAAAAAAGCGTTACAATACAAAGAATGTGTGGCAGTTTCTTTCCAAACTTAAGCTCAATTACCTCTAAAAAATGCGTGTTTACCCCCAAGCGAGCGCGCGCACTAAGGTAAAAATCTAAACAGATAAATGGCTGATAGATGATGCGTTAACTTTGCCTGTATTTTACTCGCTCAAATGATCGGTGAGGCCAATTTTTTTTCGATAGATAATTTTTTTTTCAATTCTCGTCAGATTGGTAAAAAAACAAACACAAAACCCGGAAGTTATAAAATTTCCCTTTTTTTTACCCACGCCACATCGAATCCCACCAACGTGTGGCTGTCATGATTTGCAGATACTGTAGATTTACATTTTTAGACTTCCCCAATGAATAAATTTGCTCAATAGACCCACTCACATAAAATGTAATATAGAAAGTTGTATTCTATGGATTCATTTGCAGTATTTTTAGACTTACAGACATTTGGGTGATGTCGAATAAGGAAGACCGATTTTGCACAATTAGGATGGTCTTTCAGATATCTTATCTCTGAAACGAAGTCGGTGAGCTCCCATCTTTTTTCACATTTCTGACACTAGTAACTCATTACCTAGCTGCAGCAAAACTTGCATGAAAAAATCAATTATAGAAGATTTTCGCGGGAACGTCCTTAAAATATATGTAACAACAGTTCTCATTGACTGATTTATAAAATGGTTTACGCCCAGCTAGAAACATGAGTTGCATTTCAGAGAATTTTTTGTACCAAGCCGTAGTATCGTACTGACATTTTCATGTGATTATTAACCCATTTGTGTGATCGCTATTATAAACGTTAATTCTTGAGAAAACGAAGCCAAGAATGAGAGAAAAGACGACATAAAAATAGCAAATGTTAAGAGAGGCATAACAGCTTAACCTTCCTGGGTGAGGAGAGCGGTGTAATCAATTAGAGCTTTCTCTTTTTGCAAAGAATCCAAAAGAGTTGTGGAAACCTAGCCTAGCCGTAGTTTCGTAGCAAATGACATTATTAAGGGTGCGTTCCTTTGGGACCATTCCAAAATAGGAATACTCGGAATAGACGGTATTTTTGTTCTTTTGGGAGCTACTCCGTTTTCCGAATGAAAGGAATATCATCTGTTTATTCTGCTCCTGATAGCATAATAAACAAAATGAAAGGAATTAAGTTTACTCGGAATAGACATAATACGTGTTTGTTGGGAAATGTTTAGCGGGAAATCCTACAGACATAGTAGTACTTCTCAGGTCAGCTCAGCCATGGGTATTCCGTTTTCAGAAGGAGCATTCTTTTCGAAAGTGAAATTCCGTGTATTCTGTTATTCCCAAACCGGAATAAGAATAGCCAGAATTAAGTCCCAAAAGAATGCACCTTCGGTTGGTTCTTTGTAAAAGAGGACAGCAATTCTTCTAAAAAGTAGACCGTAGTGGAGTAGTACAGTAGTGGACAGGTACCCTACAAAGGACAAACTTTACAGCAATTTATGTGGAAAGGTATGCTGTAGTTGCGTTTTACAGATAGCCTCTCTGCAATATAGCGAAGAAACTCTTGAGGAAAGTAGGCCAAAGAAGCTTTCGTCTATTGCAAAGAATCTATATGCAATAGTGCATAGCTTCTGTGCAATAGACGGAAGCAATTCTTACCGAAAGTGGGCCGTGGTCACCATTACAGCTCAAGACGAAAATAACTGTTGTGGATAGTGTTGAAGCCGTCGATACGCATTACAGTAGTGGATATATAGGTTCTTTTCAATACAAGTTGCGTAGTACAGAACTGCGTAGGTTCTTTGGAAAATCGTCCACGATCATTTTGTAGAGGTTTACTAGTTGTGTGTTGAGTAAATTGTTCACCACATACGGTCTGGCATGCACCTCCCAAACCTGATCGCGAGTATGCAGCATACCACCAGAACGAGAAATAAAGCTATATTTGTACAACACGTCGTTTCTGCAGTTTTTTATTTTAATAAAAATCCCTCATTTTGGTGTTGTCAATATACTGTGATTCTGTTGTTTTTCATTAGTTACCTTGAGGAAGGTTTTTATATACCTCGCGGTTGCAACAGCAACTACGAGATACCCTACTGGAGTTGAGCGCATCTCTGAGCACATTCCTGTGGTTATTTTCCTGAGCTGTCTTGTAGATTCGCTGATCTTTGCGAGATCTCCGGTGTTCCTAAGAGAGCAACTTCGCTGTATCATCGGGCTATGTCGGAGACACTTTCGTTATAGTTTTTGGCGCTGAGGTATCAGATAACTAGGGTGTTTTGTGTGGTTTATCAATGATTTCACGCTCAGTAGTATTTAATATGTTGCGGTAAAATTCATAGGAAATAGCGTTAGATCACAACGAACAGCTATGTGTTCTTAGGATAGGTTTTAGTCAGGAGCATATCGTGATGTTACTTGTGTTGATTGTGAAGCATACACAGACGATGAGAACAGTCGATTTCCGGTTTTGATTAAATAATGATATTGTATGGTGCAATGTTTGATTGTGCTGTCGTGACTGAAAATGGAATTCTGTGTTGGAACATTCAATTCACCATTTGCGTCCATTGGCGATCGTTATTTAAGAGATACATAGAAGGATCGTTTTAACAAGAGAAAACAGGAAACGCAAAATTAATGGAATAATTTGTTCTTTTAAGAAGAGACGAAAAGAGAGACTGATATTCTACTTTCATGTAACTCGAAGACGCTTGTTCAGTGTGCTTATCGAAGGTTAACGGTTTCGGAAACGTAAAAGCTGGCTGAAATGCGATTGAAAGCCTTTTCAGACGGCCAAGGAACAACATGAGGACAACACTTGATCCGACATGTAACTCAATTGGCTATTTATGATTTTTTTTAGTTTTCTGACTAAACTTGTTCCATACAAATCCTAATAATTAGCCAGTAAGTTGGTCTGCTTGTGAACCTGTGCAACAACCACGAGATCTCGTCCGCGGGAAGGTTATTAAGAGCGCTTGTCGGTAAAAATCAAACATAACGCGGCAAGGGTGGAAAATTCGATTTCTTTCATATTTTAATGTTAGATAGGTTAGGGTATAACTAAACTCACTGGATACTTTTTTTGGCAAAGTATCCTTTTATTTCAAAGAAAAATGCTAATAACGAATCGCCATTTGAAGCAGTAAATTATGACAACAATTTGAGGCATTCACGTGCAAAAACAAATCCCTCTGTCGTCTTTAAAACACTCAAATCTACTTTTGCAATCTCTCAAGAGCTTCAAAAATGATTTTGGTAGAAACTGGGTTGTTCTTTGTGTTTGAAATAATTTAACTTTGAAATAATACATTTCTCATCAGGAAAAGTACTTTGTGATTTAATTTATTTTTCACCATGTGCTAAACCTTCAAATCGATTCAGCTTCTGGCTGTTGAACTAAGAAAAGATGTTCTCAGGATTGCTGCAAAAATTTCTTTGGGCAAACGATTGAGAGCGACGCGAGAGCTTTTCAAAGTTCGTTAAAATACAGGTTTTTTGGCCCTTCCTGGCAACATTCTATTCGCGAGTCACGTACATATTTTAATGTATTTTTCGACCCTTATGAGATCGAAAACGTCAAACAGAAAAAAAGTTCGAAATGCTCTAACCTCATTTGCTGTAGAGGACAGGTTCTCTTGCCGTTCGTCGTATTTTGGTCCTGCTGATGACGTCCAATGAACCGAATGAACACCGCCAACTGAGTCAACGTAATTGTAAACGGTCGAACAGCTCAACGACACCATCTTTTCTTGTAAAGCGTTAGACATCTTTCTTCACTACGGCATTTTACTCAACAGTTCAGTTGATTTAATACGAGTGTTGCTCAGTTTTCAGTGCAGAAAGGCATTATCAGATTTGACAGCTAAATTGCGACCAAACGTGGATGGTGCGGCGCGCGTATTTGGTTTGTCACGCAATGCGTATCAAAGGCGTTTTAGGGGGTAGGGGAAGGGCAAAACATTTGAGGTGAAGTAAAATAACATCCAGTGTTAATTGCAGGGATTTTAATGGCGATGTGTGTCTTTCTTACGTATCACCAGTGTTGTTACAACCATCAAAAATTGTATTTGCTACCCTAGTAGTCTGAAACGCAATTCCAACCGTTGTACAAGCTTACAGCTGAGTGGTGCAACAGAAGTGGCGCTATTATTAACTAGACCCAACTTTAATACGGGGAAAACCTGTAACTACAAGGGGTTCCCTTTTGTTAATTGACGAGCGGGTATTCTACCTATGACCATTGGTGTCAGTCTGCTGGTTCTCAGCTGGCACAGGAACGGCACAAGGCACAGTTATATCCGGAGTGAAAGTCAGCTCGCTGTTAATGTGTTGTCGATGGAGCTTTGGACAGGAAGGGTTCTCTCTTCATAACAAATGCGTGCGATCGAAGTTTTTAACTGTGCTGTCTTGTCAGCTGTCTGACATAGTCTACATTAGTGTGTCCTGACTAATGAGTGGGGCTTCTAACAGCACGCCAGTGCTGTTTGAAGACTGTGAAATATGGCACGTAACCATGGTAACAAAAAATGAGGTTCTGTTCCTGAATTTCTGTTTACGAATCTTACTGAGACAGGTTCCCAGTGAGCGAGATCTCTCACAGCAGCCAGCATACTTATCATTATGGATATGATGATATCATAACAGAAATACGTCAAGCATCTTGCCCTTAAACGTCTGTTACCTCTTTCACGTTCTACATAAAACTCACCTGATTCAACTTTTACAAGCGAACCAGACTCGCGTAAGATAACTTCAAAACCCTTTTTCCCCAGTCCTCTTTCACTTTTTGGCCACTCCCCCTTTCCTTACCGTGACCCGGGACCCGGCCCCTTGTGCTGCAGCTTCTGCTCGACACTATTCCAAGTTTTGCATGATGGCTGGGACATATTGTCATTGTACTCAAGCGGTCGTTGTAAAAACTGACTTGTAACTTGTGGTATCAGGCCCGTAGCAAGGCTGAAAAAAATGCTGCGAGCAAATTGGCCTAGTCAAAGCCTTCCCCTCCCCCCTTCAAAATACACACTCACATAGATACTAACTCTGTTCACAATGCCACAGTTTGTGTCGATTTCGTCAAAAACGACACCTTTTTGGGACATCGTTCGTTGACAATTTGCCAAAAAGCTGCTTCCTGTTTGCTTTTTCGCCGACAAAGTTGTTGGCAACATCCACCAGATTTATAGCGTCAGTTTTAAAAAAGTGCCCTTAAAGTTACAAGGTTTGTTAAAATTGAAACATTTTGACGGCCAAGCCACGAATTTCGGACCTGTTTTACCTAACTCTCGTAAACGTTTACGTAACTTTTATCACTCGATTGGTGAGATAAAAATAGTTTTGTTCCTTAGACTTGTTTTAAACTGACAACATGATGAGCTTAAAGCTTGCAGCAAATACACAGTAAAGCTATACTGCCAAGGTCAAGGTGATATGGGAGAAGAAAGACATTGGTAAGGAACCTGGGCGACTGAAATGTGCGGTGGACTAGTAGAGTTTTGAAGCCCACTTGCCCGGTGGCTAGTAACTCAACAGATGTAAAACCCTGTTAAAGGTTGTAAAATTGTAAAAGGAACTTTTAGCATCAGCATTTTAAGACTATTCGTTGCACATTAATTCGTTTTAATTCTATATTTTTTGGCTCATTTATTGTAATGTTTTTTAACTTCCAAAACTTCCCCCCCCTGCCCCTCCCCCTTCTACGGGCCTGGGTATTCTTGGTGCATGAAAGTAAAGGAACAACTGTTTTCACGCTTTTGATTCGTCTGGTGTTGTAACCACAAACTCCGACAACAAGAAAATGGAACCAACAACAACCGTCTTCTGTGTAACGAAGCAATTCATGTATGTAAATATGTATGATTTGTGAAAACTAGAAAAACTAGTTAGTCACATCGCAATTTCCCTGATAAAAACGATTTTAATGTTCTGGACTCGACGTTTTGAAGAGGATTTAACTTAGCTAATTTTCGTGTTCGAACATTGTTATTTGCATGCCTACAACTCACGCTGAAGGGTGACTACTTTCTCTGCATTCTGGCATGGGAGGTTAAGGTGCCTAAATGTAGCACTAGTTTTGTTTCGTATTTTTGGTCCATTACTAGTTCCTCCCATTTCTCGAAACCTTAGCCGTTTAAAAAGAATCAGAGCAGATTTTGCCCTTCCCCTACCCTCCAGTAAAATGTCCATTCCGATGATTTGCATTGCGTGACGCGGCTCTAGATAGCACTCTGGCCACGTTAGCGGCGACATGTAGTGATAAAAACCTTTTTGTCTATTGCCAACTACGCAACACTGACCAGCAACTGAACCGTTGAGTAAGATGTCACAGTGTAGAAAGATGTCGAACGTTTTGCAAGAAAGGCTGTTGTTGAGCTATTCGACCGTGTACAATACACTGACCCAGTTGGCGGTGTTCATTGGACGTCATCAACAGGACCAAAATACGTCGAACGGCAAGAGAATCACTCGGAAATTTCCTCTGGACCTGTCCTCTACAGCAAATGAGGTTTGAGCATTTCGAACTGTTTTTTTGTTTGACGTTTTCGATCTCATATGGGTCGAAACACATTAAAATATGTGCGTGACTCGCGAATGGAATGTTGCCAGGAAGGGGTCAAATAACCTGCATTTTAACGAACTTTGAAAAGCTCTCGCGTTGCTCTCAAACATTTGCCCAAAGAAATATTTGCGACAATCCTGAGAACATCTTTTCTTAATTCAACAGCCAGAAGCTGAATCGATTTGATGGTTTAGCACATGGTGAAAAATAATTTAATTCACGAAGTACTTTTCCTGATGAGAAATGTATACTTTCAAACTTAAATTATTTCAAACACAAAGAACAACGCAGTGTTATACTTTCACAAAGTTTATTTCAGTCGATCAACATGGCGGCTCGGTGAGAGCTCCTCATTTACATAAAAGCACGTGCTAGAGCGAGTCACGTGACACATACTGTGACATCCCCCTCTCAATGACAATGTTATATATCATATAAGTCCTCAAGCGTTCGTGCTAGATTAATGTTCATGAATCAGGTAATAACTATCCAATGCTTATACAACTTAACTTCAACTCCGTAATAACATTAGTGTCCATTTAAGTGTTCAACGTATCCGGTGGTTTCACTGTGCGGCCGGATCTGCGCCCTAACTCAACTCTGTAACAATAAACATTAGTGTTCATTTAAATGTTCAACTTATCCGGTGGTTTCACTGTGCGCCCGGATCTGGTCATGTATCCGCCACTTGTCCCTGAGTGCTGCGGAGTCCTTGCAGGGGGTCCAGGCTCTGTACTGTTCTCGGGTGGGTGACCAATGGTGCTCGTGGGTGGCGTCGCTTCCTCAGGTGGTGACACTGGTGGCGTAATTGCCGTCGGTTCTTGTACTGGCGGAGGGCGGGGCGTGCAGGGGTTTGCGACGTCTGGCCTAAGGTGTGATCTTGTGCGGCGGTACACACCTTCTGTGGTGTTGTTCTTGACTATGTACGATCTTGGTTCTTTTGCTGCTCTCAGGACAG
This sequence comes from Siderastrea radians, assembly GCA_964017195.1. Taxonomy (NCBI): domain Eukaryota; kingdom Metazoa; phylum Cnidaria; class Anthozoa; order Scleractinia; family Rhizangiidae; genus Siderastrea; species Siderastrea radians. The sequence continues at coordinate 47,647,481 of OZ024888.1, forward strand.
TTCCTGGTTTCCAGGTCTTGGTCTGGTGATCAAGAATTCGTACTGGCTGGTAGGGGTGAAGTGGTTTGAGGGTTGGGCCTGCGTTCTGGTTGTAATAGTGACCATAGTACTCTTGTCGCTTCCTCAACTGTTCCTTAACATTCCCTGAATCGGCTGTAAGGCTTGCGCGATTTGACGTGGTAACAGTGTTTTGAACTTCCTATTGGTTAGCAGTTCTGCTGGTGATTTCAGGTGATGGTCAATAGGTGTTGCTCTGTATGATAGCAGCCCTAGGTAAGGATCTCCACCTTCTTCATCACATTTCTTCAGTATGTTTTCCACTGTCTGTACCATGCGTTCAGAGGACCCGTTTGCCTGTGGATAGTGTGGGGAGCTTGTGATGTGCTCTACACCATAGGATTCTGTGAAATCTTGGAATTCCTTTGCACTGTATTGTGGTCCGTTGTCAGTTACTAATTGGGCAGGGATGCCGTGTTCTGCAAAGATACTCTTAAGGTGTGTGACTATCGCCTGTGAGCTCGTGCTGGTTAGCTTTCTGATGACAGGGAATTTGCTATACTGGTCTGAGATTAGCAGATACTGGTGACCTTTGAATTCGAAAAGGTCAGAGTTTAATCTTTGCCAAGGGTAGTTTGGCGGTTCTGGCTGCATGATTGGTTGTTTCTGCTGTTGGCGTTGGTGTCTCTGACAGGGGTCACATTCCTTGACTAGGTTGATAACATCTTTGGTCAAGCCGGGCCAAAAGAGAGAGGTTCTAGCTCTCAGCAGGCATTTTTCTTGGCCCAGATGTCCTTGATGGATGATGTTTAGGATCTCCCTTCGAAGTGTCGGCGGAACGACGATGCGGTCTCCCTTCAGTATAAGGCCGTCTTCAATGGTTAACTCTTCGCGGAAGTTCCAGTAGTCATGGAGTGCTTCTGAGCATTTCTCTCGTTTGTCTGGCCATCCCCTGTAGATTTTTTCTCTCAATCTGTTTAGGATGGGGTCGTTGGTAGTCTCATCCCGGATCTGCTGCAGTTTTGTTTGTGATGCAGGAAGTGTTTTAGTGACATAGTGGATGTCGAGCTGTGGTAGTTGACCATTGTCTGGTGCAGGTTGTGGCGAGATTCTCGACAGTGCGTCTGCAATTGGTACTTCAGTGCCTTTGACATAGGTGATTTTTATGGTCGTATTTGAGTGCCCTCAGTACAAATCTTTGCAATCTTGCTGGACAACTGGATAGTTTCTTCTTGAAGATTGCCTCTAGTGGTTTATGGTCCGTGTGGATAGTGCACGGCTTGCCGTAGATGAAATAGTGAAATCTCTCAAGTCCCCATACTAGTCCCAGTGCTTCACGCTCAATGTTACTGTACCTCTGCTCTGTTTCAGTAAGCGCTTTAGATGCATAGCACACGGGTTGACCTTGCTGTAGGAGTACAGCACCAAGGCCTTTCAATGAAGCATCTGTCTGAATTACTGTTTCTGCTTTTGGGTCAAAGTACCTTAGCACACCGAGGGTTGATACTTCCTGTTTGTCTGCAGCGAATGCACGGTCGTGCTCTGGACCCCACACATAGGCCACTTCCTTCTTTGTGAGCTCGCGGAGAGGTGCCGTAATGGTAGCCAGGCGAGCTGAATACCTTGTGAGGTAATTTACTAAGCCTAGGAAGCTCTGTAGGCTCTTGACATCTTCTGGGGGCTGCATGCTTTGAATGGCTGCTACTTTACTGTTGTCGGGCTTCACACCTTGGGGGGTCCAAGTGTGGCCAAAGAAATGGACTTCTGTGCGTTTGAATTGTAATTTATCTTTGTTGAATACTATGCCCTTCTGTCGGGCTCGCTCCATGAGGCCGGCTAAATTCTCGTCGTGTTCCTGTTCCGTGGTACCGAAGACGAATGTGTCGTCTGCTATGCCTGTGACGCCGCTAAGGCCTTCGAGTGCTGAGTCAAGCTGTTTCTGGAATACGTCCTGAGAAACGATGAGGCCAAAGGGTAGCCGGGTGAATCGAAATCTACCAAAGGGGGTACTGAATGTAGTAAGGTACGAGCTGGCTTCATCTAGTGGGACGTGCCAGTATCCTTTCTTGGCGTCAACTAAGGTGAAGAATTTAGCATCATTCAGTTGGGTCACCACCTCGTCGATTGTTTTGGTATAGTGTTGTTCTCTCTTGATCCATTTATTTAGGTCACGGGGGTCCAAGCAGACTCTCAGTTTTGTGATCTCTCCCTTTTCATTGGTTGTCTCTGACAGGACAATGCTATTTACCCAGTCTGTGGGTGTGTCGACCGTGGTGATGACACCTGACTCGAGCATCTTGTCAATCTCTTCTCTGTAGAGGCTCTGTAGGTGGACTGGAACTGACCGTGGGGGGTGAATGACAGGTTCTGCCCCAGGCTCTAAGGTCATGTGGTATGGTTTCATGTGGAACTCTCCTAGCCCTTCAAAACGTCTTGGAAATCAGTGAGGAGTTTCTCTTTGGTGAGAGTGTGTGTGGTTTGTCATTCGGCTGGTTGCCGGGTGGGGACTTGGTAGCTTTGTTGCTCTCCAGTTTCTGTGTAAGGTTGCAGTTAAATTGAACAAGTTCTAATTCGCTGCAAGTTTTGCATCCCAACATTGCTGGACCAGGGACTTCGGTAACCTCGAAGGTGACTGCCCTTATGTCTCCTCTGTGATGTATGTACAACTGACAAGAACCAAGGTTCCTTATATTATGTCCTCCATAAGTGGTAATCTTTCACTGTGGTGGACCAAGTTGCCTTTGTCTGGGGTCTGTTACCACTTTCTCATAGTTTTGCTTGGAGATTACATTCATCTCTGCACCTGTGTCAAGTTTGCATACTATCGGTGTGGTGTGCCTGTGGGTTGGCTTTGCGGTTAGCTGCATTTCAATTAATGCTTTGGTATGGTCTTGGTGTGACTGGATGTTGTCAATTCCACCTGTGCAATCATTTGTGTCTGAACAGTGTTCTGCAGTCAACTTCCTAAGAAAACTCTGTCATCCAGGTGAGATTGCGCTGGGTTACTGCTTTCACCATGAAGTGTGTTTACACCTGAAGGTTTTGTTTTAAAGCACATGTGTTGGTAGTGTCCAACTTTAGGGCAATTATAGCACTCTGAATTGATTGCTGGACATTTCTGCAATTTTGCATGTGGTCTGCCACCGCACCTCCCAAATTCAGCTTTTGGTTTGTCAGTTTGTCTATGTTCTTTCCCTTTGTGGCCTTTTTGCCCTTTTGATGGTTTGTTTCGTGGCTGGGTTTTACCCTTGCTGAAATCTTTTTTGTTGAGGAGGTTGATTTCACTGTGGTTTGCCATGGCTTATAACTGCATTTTAGTAGCTTCTTCTGTGCGTGCAATTTCTCTAGCTTTCTGGAGGGTTAGTTTATTGCCTTCAGCAATACATTTCTTTCGTACAGTGTCTGAGTCCACTCCGAAAACAAGAGCATCACGCAGTAATTCATCATGCATGTCTGTTGAGTAACCACTATTTTGGATCAACAGTTTCGCTTCAGTAAGAAATTCGTCTAGGGGACGGTTGTTTTGTTTCAAGCTTCGGAGGTAAAAGCGATTTAATATGTAATTTGACTGGGGTTTCATGTGTTCCTCCAGACGCTTCCAGTATTCTTCTAAGCTCTTTTGCTGTTCCTCGCTCAAGTTCCACGTATTGTACAGATCTAGTCCGTGATCTCCTGTCCATAGGAGTAAGTATTTACATTTCTGTTCGTCAGTCCTTGGTTTCAGAGGACCATCGAAGAGTAATTCACACTTTTGTTTGAAGCGTTTCAACCTTTGAGCTAAATCGGGACCTGGAGTCCAATCGATTTTCGGTAATTCGAAGCCGATTAAATCGCTCATTTCTCCTCGCTTCCGTCCAACTCTTCGCTAAATCAGCTAAGGATAACTTACAGTTTCTTGCTTGCGTGTCTTGGGACCTTCTAGTCACGAATCCCACTTCTGACACCATGTTATACTTTCACAAAGTTTATTTCAGTCGATCAACATGGCGGCTCGGTGAGAGCTCCTCATTTACATAAAAGCACGCGCTAGAGCGAGTCACGTGACACATACTGTGACACGCAGTTTCTACCAAAATCATTTTTGAAGCTTTTGAGAGATTGCAAAAGTAAAATTGAGTGTTTTAAAGACGACAGAGGGATTTGTTTTTGCACGCGAACGCCTCAAATTGATGCCATAATTTACTGCTTCAAATGGCGATTTTAACGGAATTCCGCTATTAGCATTTTTCTTTGAAATAAAAGAATATTTTGCCAAAAAAAGTATCCAGTGATTTTAGTTATACCCTAACCTATCTAACCTTCAAATATGAAAGAAATAAAATTTTCTACCCTTGCCGCGGAATTTTGATTTTGTCTGATTTTTACAGACAGGCGCTCTTAAGAGCAAATCCGTACAAAAATCAAACATTGAGCGGCAAAGCTTGAAAAATCAAATTCGCTCTTCTTTTGCATGGTGGTAGCCCTTTGTAAGTATACAAACGCTTTGTAGTTTTTTCCTTGAAATAACTCTTTATTTCTGAGAAAAACGAAAAACTCCGTTCATAGCTCTAAGCGCGATTTTGCGAGACCATGAAGGTTAAAAATTCCTTCAAGTTCACTGGACTCGCGTATCAAAACTATTGAACCGGGGAAGGCTGTATTACTACCAATTTGTTGTAAGACTCTTCGTCGTCCAAACCTTATGATTTTATAAACCTAAGACTAATCTTAGTGTTCAAGGGAATAAAAAAAGTAAGGCTTTTTTTTTGTTACCTCAATCGATAGGTCAAAAAGAACGACGAGTTTCACCATGTGTCTTTACTTGGAATTTCATAAAACTTAGGTTTTAAAGACTTATGATGTTGTACTTTCAAATTACGTTAAGGTTTGTTTAGGCAAATGATTTTAGAATATTCAGGAAATTTTTTAAAATCGTGCTCAGAAAGCACAAAATCACGCCATCTGATGATTAGGTGACCAAGAGTGACCTGGCATTAAATTCCTTCAGTTGGAAATATCGGCAGATATCGGCAACGTTGACGCATGAAACAAGTTAAATACACTAACCTGTACACGGATATCTTATTGTAAGTGGTCCAAAGTGTTTGCTTTGTGCGTACGTTCCATACGTGCGTATACCGTCCTTCTTTTAATAACTTCACCGAACGGCGAACATTCTCCAACCGAAACGTCTCAATTCTGCTTCTTTATATTTTTCCTTTCCTTGTGTTATGGACAAAATATTCCCGTCAGATCTGCTAAATAATCCTTTCAATTAGTCGTAAAAGCAATTACTTCAAGCGTCCATCGGGAGATTTTCCATCGCGCAGTTGTTTCGGTTGCTTACCTGTCGACAAGATGTGACAAGCGGTTACGAGACGATGCAAAAGTAGGCATACATCCTGACCAGTGCACGTGATCGTGATAGGATTCTTTCATAGGTTTTCGCACACTGTCATAAATTTCGCGAATAATCCCGAGAAGTTAAGGCAAAGTTATGAATGATTTGTCTGCCGTAACGCAAATATAGTACGGTGTGATGAACTGGCGGTTTGCGTTTTGTCCCTGCATTTGTTTAAATATTGACATTTCAAAGCGGCCAATTTTTCGACTGGAATCGATGTACTTCTGCCGTTTACATAAAACTTCATGTCACTTTTTGGAGGATTTTCACAAATTATAAACTCTGGAAATAGACTGAGAGCACATTTGGAGTTCCTGGGGGGAAATATGTATCAATTTCTCCCTTGTAACAGAAGAGTCATCTAGTCATGAGATGACCGAACATTTGAGTATCCTCTGAATGCGTAACGTAATTCTGTAGATTAACTTTATTTTATATGTATATTTTACATTTCCCACGTGTCGAACTACAATCTTCAATTCAACAGCAACCCGAATTAGCACTTTTTTGTTGGTCTCTTCGTGCGAACGAAACCGTTCTTTCTTCTTCTTTTTAACCATCGTCGACAGTTTTTGTTCACACGACGGTCGAGACAGAAAAAAAAAGTCGACTGAACTTGTTCCTTTATTCACATGTCAGAAAGATGTAAGTAGCCATCAGTCCACTTGATGATCATTCTCTGGCATTAAAAGCAAGACAGAGCTTATCGGCTTGTGTGCACAAGAGCCAGCTTTTATGCAGTGCAATCGATCAGGCTATCTGTCCCTTTCACCGATCCGAACTCGGCATTGGATGGTGGAGGAACTCGAGTGCATGCCAAGTTCCTGCTGAAATCGCCCAACGCAGTACTGGAAAAGGTACACAAACATAAAGGTGACAGAGGAGTGGGGAAGGAGGTATCGAAGCCGTTATTTTTCAGAAAACAGGTGTCCTTGTTCCTGTGGGCTTAGCTAATGGAAACAAATTGAGAAGGGAGGGGGGCTAGTAAAATAGTAATGCATGGTTTTTGAACTGATTAATCTCTCTTTTGATAAGAATATCCAATGCCTTCTTCTTGAAATCTAATAAAATAAGCAGAAATTTAGCTTAAATAGTAAAAATGTGAAATTCGCTATAGTTGAAATCGGCGTCAAATGCCCCACCCTGCAACCATACATTGGGCATCTTAGAAGAAGCTGTCAAGGGCATGCAATGAATGCCACAGAAATGAATGAGAATTGCTAGTCTCCACTGTAATAGGCCAACATATCTCTCTAATAGAACAGAATACCCTAAAGCATGTCTAAGACCATTTTATTTGATTATTTCTAGTACACCAACGGACCTTTGGGTGGTAGGTTTCAGCTCTTTGTTTTGTTTTTCTTGGTGAGAAGTACTAGGCTACTGAGATTCTCGCATATAGCTTTCTTGATAGTCAAGGGACTCCTATGGAACACTTAGACTGGAGAATAGGTGGGTGAGCAGTGCTGCATGCACACTCTAAGATAGCAAGTGCCAAGTTGAAATAATAAGTGCAAAGTGTGTGACAGGTCCGTGGGTGAAAAAAAAATTTCTGCCACTTAAAAATACACATGCTTGGTCCTCGTGCTCTTTATAACCACCTAGCGCTCACTCTGTTAGAAAAGTGTCTGACCGTTGGTCCATATCTCAGCAAGTATTTTAATAGTTGTTTTATATTCCGTATGGAAATAGGGTGAGTTCCCCTCGTTCCTGCAGTAATAATAAAACAATGTATCTCTTTTGCTAAATTTATTTGGAACCAGCCATATGCCCCTGAAGTACGCAACTATCTTGTATATTACTAAGGATAAAGCGTACCCTCACTCCTCCTTGGTCTTAGTTCCAGCCTCTGTTATGTATAGACACAATTTTTCCCGCAATTTTTTGAGGCGAGGGAAAAAATACGCTGAACTTGCACACAGGCTCCCCCGTGAACAAACGATGGTCACGCTTCGGGAAATCATGTAGCGTATCACGTAAGCGTCACATCCCCGATTGAAAGCTGTACTATTGAAAGGCCACTTCAACAATTCCACTTTTGAAATTGGTTTTGAGAGGATTAAATGTCAATTTTCACAAAACAAGAATATCGATGGGACAAGGAGCACAAAGATGCAAGAATTAAAACATTTCAAGTTTGGAGCCGTAACTATTCAAACAACGACCGAGCAACTGTCAAAGCTCAAGGAGATCTGCATGCAACGAACGGCAAAAATAAGGACTTTGGAGCGCTTAGAATAGCATATCTCTGTACAGGTTAGTACGCTGAGGTTGTTTTATGCGTCTATGTCGCTGATATTTCCATCTGAAGGAATTTTATTCCAGTTTACTGTTGGTCACGCATTCACCGGATTGCGTGATTTTATGCTTTCTATGCACCGGTTTTCAAAAATTGCCTGAAAATTCCAAAATCGTTTGCCCAAACTAAACTTCATGTAATTCAAAAGAACAATTTATTTAGTCCTTAAACACGTAATTTTATGACATTCTGAGTAAAGGCACATGGTCAATTTTGTTGTTTTTTTTTTATCCATCGATTGGCCGAACAAAGGAAAGCCTTTTGCTTTTGGCTTTCTTTCAGTACTTAGATAAACGCAATATTTATGAAATCATGACATTTGGACGACGAAGAGTCACACAATAAATTAGTAGTATTACAGCCTTTCCCAGTTCAACAGTTTTGATACACGAGTCAAGTGAACCTGAAGGAATTTCAACCCTTCCTGGTCTCATCATATCGAGCATAGAACTGGAAACGGATTTATTTGCTTTTCTCAGAAATGAAGAGTTATTTCATGGAAAAAACTACACAGTGTTTGTAAACTTACTAAGGGCTACCACCATGCAAAAGAAGAGCGAATTTGATTTTTTTTAGCTTTGCCGCTCATTTGCGATTTTGTTGATTCTTGTAGGGATTTGCTCTTAAATAAACGGAATTATTGGCACAATTCCGTTTCCAGTTTTTAGTTTATTTTATACGGTATTTCTGGAAAGAAATGGCTTCACAGGATGTTTTAACCAAATAGAAGATGGTATTCCTATATTATCTTATATTTACTACGAAAATAATTCACTTTTGACGTCTAGAAAAACTGCTGAACGAACACGCGTTCCGCTCGTGCGTCCACTCGTGCGTCCACTACCAATTTTTCTAGACCGCAAGCATTATTTTCTTAGAGAACATTCTTTCTTAATAAATAGTAAATTCTGATGTGGAAGCAGGTTTTCAGTCAAAGGACAGTAACAAGATCTTGTAAATTTCGAAATCCGTGACCTTCTGCACACTGGTCGGATGCTCTGGGCACTGAGTTTCTGGGAGACTTGGACATGGTGAAATCTTTCATCTCTATTACCATTTCTTACCAAGCACGGAAAATTCTCTTACTTTCTTTTTCTATCTAGATCTTTTCAATTGATGCACTACTCTATACAGCTCGTTGCACGACGAAAAACAAAAGCCTTAACAAACCGGATGCTATCGCGGGCTACTTAAGGTGGCCGAACACAGTTTTCTTGTACCTATGCGTTATTCACCGTTATTTTCAAACCACTGGCAGTTGGGCAGCCAAAATTAGCAAGGTGCAAGTTCAACGAAAGAACATTGTATTTTGATATGTTTTATTGGACTAGGTACCGTTAGCGTGGCAACACAGCTGGTAGTAAACCAGCATTAAATAATGGGTTTGACCTATTTTCAGAAAATCCAGTCGTTAGATTTTTTCCATCATTTGTCTCTAGAAAACTCAGAAAAATACTGGCCTATTGACACTAGTCTCGTGAAATTTTGACAGAGAGATCTTCTATTCTTTTGTGTTTTGCATGTCCTCTGTCAGATTTCAATTTTTGTTCACAGACGAGCTAAGCGTGTTCCGAACTATTATTCTACCAAATTTCATGAAATTCTAACGAGCGTGGTTCCGCAGAAATCAGTGCATTTCCACTCAATCGTGCAGTCACAATTTTCTGGTTTACTGCGCAGGCGCTGCATTTGACAGGATTCTCGATCTTTCTCGATCCATACAAACAATCCCAGAAAGGCAGGGTATTTTCCGATAGTATTACCTTTAATACATTGAAAAACAAACGTTTTTGACACATAACAAACTGTTTGATTGTTAAGACGAAAAAAAACACTTACACAATCTTCACTGAACAAAATGAAATGATCGCTGTTCAGGCGCCATGTTTGTTTTTCTCAAAGCCATGTGCGCGCGCTTATTCACGTCAGCAGTACAAATCGTAGAGCGCGCGCAAACTGTGTTCAGACACCTTTAGAAACTTTGAAGTGATAAGGAGGAAGTTTTTTAATATTTTAAGGAAAGGGTTCAAAGATATTTATGCCTCCCCAACCGTTTTTTTTCCTTTTGGCGTCTGTATTACAATTATGTTGAAGTGAGTTCAATGTCCTATTAGATATATTGATGACATGATGAACACGTATTTCTCCACGATTGGCACAACGCTTGCCGCTCAAATATCCGTGCAGCAAATTGATCCCGAACTTGACGCGGTTAATATCCGGCAAGACATACCAGCTATATCTTCTATATCTACTATGGAAATCCAAGCTAGCCCAGTAAAACGCAAAATGTCGACCTTAAAAGTTAACAAAGCAACTGGCCCAGATAATATTCACCCGAGATTGCTAAAACTAGCTGGGGAAACCATTATCCCTCTACTGGCTGCCCTCTTTGCCCAAAGTCTAAACACAAGTACTGTTTTTACAGAGTGGAAGATGGCCAAATTAACCGCAGTTTACAAAAAAGACGACAGACCGACAGGGTTAATTATAGGCCCTTATCTATACTAAGTATCCCAAGCAAGGTCATGGAGTCACTCGTCAACGGCGTAATCGTGGACCACGTGTTCAACATCAACCACCTAGTAACGGACAATCAGTGGGCGTACCGCAAGGGTCATTCCACCGAATTGCTCCTCGCCCATTTAACGGAAACCTGGAGGCATGCCGTTGACTCTAGTCTTGGCGTAAGCGTTGCATTCGTTGATTTTAGGAAAGCTTTTGACTGTGTCAATCGTGAAATTTTATTGAACAAGCTTCAGTACAGATCTGGTATACGTGGTCCCCTTTTAGCATGGCTAACAAGCTATCTCACGTCAAGATCACAGTATACGGTCCTCAATGGACAGAGATCTAGCCTAAGCCACGTGACATCCGGTGTTCCACAAGGAAGTGTTTTAGGGCCTACGCTATTTGTCCTGTACACCAGCGAACTAGTTGAATTTGTCCAGTCAGCGACTGTGTATATGTATGCAGATGATACTACTGTTTACTATATTGGAGAAAGCATAGATGAAGTCTCAGCCGCCCTCAACCAATCATTAAAAGAATTGTACGCTTGGTGCTCTATAAACAGACTTACTTCTCACCTGAAAAAGTCGGAATGTATGCTTATTCACAGAGGATCGTTCACTGGTCCCCTCCCTCCCATGCATTTTCCTCGGAGGGTACTGCCTAAATTGGGTCAAATATAGCGGACTGCTGGGCGTTGACATAGATAACAAATTGAGCTGGACCTCACATGTTAGTGACCCGAAGAAGAACTTTGCGAACAAATTGAGTCTCATTAAGAAGTGTAGGTTTTTGCCTAAGCATGTTCTCTTAAACCTATACTTTAAGGCCATAATTCCGTCAGTTACGTACGGCATAGCTGTTTCGGAGAGGATGGGGGGGGGGGGGGGGGCGTGAGCCGCCAAGACGATTTCGATGCACTTGAAAGATTACATTGCAGGGCAGCAAGGATCATCTACAGCTTTCCCAAGGATATGCCATCGGCAGAAGTACTTGCTCGCGCTAGATGGGATACTTTAAGAACTAGGTACAAGTTATCGATTCTAAAGCTCATCTATAAGATGTTCCATAATGTCTCGCCCTCCTGCATGTCATATCTCAAAATGTCAGCCATCTTACAGTTTGAGAAGAAGCCATCTGATATTTATTCCATCTTTTAGAACAAATATCATGAAATCTTCATTATCCTACAGAGTGGCAATTCTATGGAACCATTTACCAGGAGGGTGCCACAAAGCAGTATCCCCACGTAGTTTTATTAAAAGTATTCATGAGCAGAATGCAATTAAAGACATTGATTTTAGTAACCTGTACAGTAAGACGTTTGAGATATTTTTAACCGTTTCATTGTCGAAACATCCGTGAACTTGTTAGAAAGAGTTAATTTAAAAGTATTTTAAGATTTTTTAGTGTTTTATTTTAGCGTCTTTTAAACTTATTTAAGTCGAAAATTTGTGTAATTGTATATCCTATACATGACCGACCCCTCAAGCTACTAAGCTTTAAATGCCATCGTGTATAAATAAAGGTTTTGATTTGATTTGATTTGATTGAATGGCGTCGGCACTTAGCTTAGATTTTAGTAGTATGAAGAGTAAGGAGCATCCACTATCGGCTTCCCTGATTGGCATGGTTAACAAATAGTCTTATCTCTTGGAGTTTCCGGTTCGTTTAGGCCTGGATTCTGCTTCCGCGTGGTGACGTCAAAAAATAGTGCGTAAGATCACGCGGTGACATCACGGAATAACAAGGCAAGAGAGAATTCCTAAAGCCGCGGCTACACGAGCGATTTTTTGCTTGCGATGGTGATGCCATTTTTTTTGAAATTGTCCCGTCGCCAGCGCGCGGCGAAAATCGCAAGTGTAGCCACCCTCTGACAAAGACCGTGATTTTGTCGCAAAAATTCAACTCATTGAATTTCTCGCGATTTTTTTCTGCAGTTTTTTCATCTGTCGCATCACCTGTGCGAGGGTGGCTACACATGCGATTTTCACCGCGCGCTGGCGACGCGACAATTTTCCAAAAAATCGCATCACCATCGCAAGCCAAAAATCGCTCGTGTAGCCGCGGCTTAAGTGCTAGACTGGTTATCAAACATTTTGTTAGGTTTTCCATAAGGGTTCGCTGGCACACAGGTGTACACTTGGGTGGAAGAAAATTTGTGAAGTCATTTTTTTCTCAAAGAAAACAACACAACGGCCAAGCTAAGACCACTGAGGTTCGCCCGGACTATCGATCTAACTAAGGACGACATAACTTAGATCACAACACCCTAGAAATAATTTCGATCACAATTTCCCAGAAATAATTTCGATCACAGCGCCCCTAGAAGTGACTATCTGGACGAACGACTGATCACGAGGAAAACAGTGTTTTAAACTGCAATTATTCAGCCTTGTCGTAAACTGCGTAATCGTAGTCATCACTCGCAATAATGAACCGGTATCACTACGTGAAATAAATATGCTATTATCTGTGAAACGTACCCCCCTCCCCCCGAACCTTTAACGCCCTTTTCTGAAAGTTCGCTCACTGTCACCACATTTTTGCTAAAACTAGATTGTAGTGTTCTGTTTCTCTTTGTCCTGGTCTTCAACGTTGATATCCACGTGGTTTTGCTGGATCGGGGAACATCATGCTGGGTTCTTTTAGATTGCTCCAAAGCCATATTCTCCATCAAAAGAATGCATTCCGTACTTCAGCCACCTTCTGCAAAACAAATGATTGATGGTTGCGAAGGTTGATATGACCGCTGACCTCTTGCCATTTAACATCGCACGCACCCTCTTCAACCTATAAAATCAAAGTAAGAATATGTTTTTTGTAGTACATATAAATTCAAAACTACTTTCCGTTGTACAGACAGTTGGGTTTCTGTGTCCTCCTACAGCCGAGTGCCTGACTTGTCGATAATCATTGGGATGCTTTGTGTTTAACGAAAGCTGGGACGAGTAGAGCGTCTTCGTTTAGTTTACATTTGTAAATGTAGTAGCGCATGGACAATAGAGTATAATTGAATTTCTTGTTTAAGGTGTTTGGATTGTTTGAGATTCCAAATAGAACTTCTTTTGTTCCCGGCATAAAATTACAATGATTAGTTTCGTTGAACCAATGAATAGTGTTCTTCATAAAATGTTTGGAAAATTCGCAATTAATAAACGTATGATCGATCGAATCTGATTCACCACAGTATAAGCATTCGTTATCAGTTTTGATTCCAAATCGGAAGAGTTCTTTTTTGGTCACTATAATTTTATGTAAGAACTTAAACTGAAATTCTCGTAATTTAGTCTCTTTGCACGTTGTTCTAACTGAGCTGAAGATTGCCCTCCACTGAAGTGTTTTTTCCATAGGCATTACCTCGTTCCATCTTTTTACGCCAGTTTGCTCGTCCATGTAGGTTTTATTGATTAGTAACCAGTAGAAATCTTTCGATTTCATTTTGGTCAGGTCCAGTTTTATGCCAGATTCTAGACAAAAGGAAGTTACTTAGATCAAGTACAAAGTCGTCTGATTCTGCTGCAAATAGTTTCTTATTGATTGACTTAGCGAGTAGATGCTTAGGGATGGCATTGATAACCTGATAGAACTGTAAGAAGTTAGTCCTTCTTAAACGGTATTTACTTTGGAAATCATTAGAGGATAAGAAACGTCCTTTGGCATCCAAAAGGTCTGTAATTGAAATTATTCGTCTGGAGAACCATTCCTTGTTAAAGAAAGGTTTTCCTCCGATTTAAATGTCCTTATTGTTAAATAAAATTGTTTCACACATATTATCATGATTATAAAGTGTCTTAAGCTCACTGAAATATAAGAGGATATCCTTGTAAAAGTTTGGCAGGTTTTCGAAAAATTTAACATTGTAATTACAGCTCAAAATAAATTCTAAGCCTCCATATCTCTTGAAGAAGTGATCAGGTACGGTCTTCCAGTTTTGGTGACCTTCCTTTAGAAGTCTTGGAATCCATGCCATCCTTAACGCTTTGATCATACATTCCAGATCGGGCATTCGTAACCCTCCCTTGTCGTAGGTTTGGTAAAGACCAACTCTTTTTATGTTATCCCTCTTGTTCTTCCACAAAAACTAAATAGCCTTTTTTTAACAGTAGAGATAACATAGTTTAGAACGTCGACATTAGATGCGGAATAGATAAGTTGAGATATTCCCAGTGATTTGACTATCAATACTCGTCCAAACAGGGTTAAATCTCGCATTCGCCACATCTCCAGATTTGTTTGCAGTTTTCCAATCTTAAGGTCAAAGTTCTGATGGTCATTACCCTTTTTGTCATACGATAGATGAGCTCCTAAAAATCTTGTTGGATAACTGACCCACTTGAAGCCCAAAGGTTTATTCTCATTGTAGGCCGATCTTCCTAACCACATAGCCTAAATAAATAAGATGTCTTAGATCATAACACCGTTATCTGGACAATAGGTACTAGGAATAAACAAAAAACCGGAATTTTTTGACAATTAACCTTGGTAGACCATGGTAAATATTTTTAGTTAATTTAAATTTTTATAATGAATTTTGCAGCAAGATGAGACATCAAAATCTTAAGTCAATTACAATCGTTCTGTAAAATTAAATAAATGAAATAAAGTTTAAGAAGGATTACCACTCTAATATTCTTCAGTAGAGATTTCAAATTTCCATTTTTGGTTTGTAAGCCAACGTGTTAACCCTCGGACGTACAAGCAAAGTTACACCCCCACCGTGGTACAAGGGGGGGTTGATGGACCCACCGTTAGTAGAAAGCCTGTCAAGTGCTCTACAAGATGATGTACATATTATGGATTGCCGAGCTGCCGGGGGCCTGTGACGTCATCCAAGATGGCCGCCATATTGGGCGCCATCTTGGATTTTACCAAAAATAAGAAATTGTCAAAAAACGTTAAAAATCAACCTCGTCCCCAGGGTCTTCTCGCTATTCAAAATGGCGGCGGCTCGGGAGAAGACCCTGGCACACAGCAGATCACGTGTCTCCAACGAGGATGGAGATGTATTCAAAATGGCGGCTACGGCGAAAGGGTGAGAAGAACTGGGTACGAGATGCTAAGGTGAAGATAAACAAAATGGCGGAAAAAGCTGAAGTTCAGTTCAAGAAAAAATAGGAAAAACAGACACGTTTTGCATGTAAGAGTCTCAGGAATACGGCAAAGTGTTAGAGGTCTTGTTTTTGCTGTTCATTGTTTCTTTTTTGTTATTTTAAAGTTAGGAGTAATGGGTTTGAGCGTACTCTACTGCGGAACTCCGTACCGCTATTTCATTCAATGTTGCTCAAGTGAACATATTATATTTTTGATTCATGAGCCTTTAGGCAATAAATTGTCTTATCGTTACATTGTTACAAATCTGTCCTTCTTAAATATTGTTATAAATCCGTCCTTCTTAAAATTATATGCTTCAGCTTTAGACTTTTAAAATATATCAGGCTCAGATTAAGCTTGAAATATAAATATTATGGAGTGAGCTTAGGCCTTTAATAGAAAATGACTCATTTATTTATTTACTTATTTATTTATGCTTATTTACAGTGCAACCTCGATTTAACGAAGTGCAAGGGAATGGGAAAAGAGCAGTGTTGTATGGACTGGTTAAACTAAGTTTTGATCTGGCATATTCCAGGTGCTGCTTTGGAGGCAGTGATAATCATTTTGGCTTTCTTGAATTTATTTGTGCCCATTCCTTGTGCTACAGTTTTGCTTGTACAGTTGCAGAACTCCAGGCTTTGTCGCTTTCAATATTGTTTTCTACACTTTAGTTTTAGTAAGTCTCATTAAATACTAGAACTGAGGAGATTGTGAGACTGTAAATAATGGAGAAATAAAGCATTTTAACAGTGGATAGATAAAGTCCTCTTTGCATGTTAGACCAGTTCTAGGGATAATATTCCCAGGTTTGAAAAATTTTCTGCTTAACAACTTCAATCAATTGAGTTATCTGGGTGTAGTTTGAAAGTGTTTGAAAAATTTAAATCAATGGGAAAGAGAGGATTTCAGGAAAAAAAAAAAGGAGAGAAAAAGATTTCATGAAGTTTTGAAATTGGAATTTGTAGTTAGGCCTTTAAGCCCCAGTAGTGACAAACAAACATCTAATTTCTCCTTACAATATCACTACTTGTTCAAACATACAGGCCCTGAGAATAAAAAAATGATCACCAAAAATAAATGTCTGGATGTTTATGTGAATTCTCCCAAGTAGTACCATAAGACATTTACGGA
Source organism: Siderastrea radians (assembly GCA_964017195.1). Taxonomy (NCBI): domain Eukaryota; kingdom Metazoa; phylum Cnidaria; class Anthozoa; order Scleractinia; family Rhizangiidae; genus Siderastrea; species Siderastrea radians. The sequence goes on from OZ024888.1 coordinate 47,663,899, forward strand.
GAATAGTGAGGAGAACATTGTTTGTTGATATCGGGGCTTAAAGTTAAGAACAAGGAAAGCAATATCATAATTGACTGCTATCAACCTGGGGTGCTCTTATGTGGATATCAGTTTTTGATGGTCTCTTAAAATGATTTCCCATCTCATGTCTCTACTTTAAAACTATTCTCATGTCAATCTAAGCCAAATAAAAAGGGTTTGCAGATCCAATTAGAACACCACAAAAATCCACTAAAAGTTACAACAGAGGTTCAAAGAAATAACGAGTCATCCTAAAAAGTGGGATTTGTAACTTAAGGTTATGTGCTGATCAATTCGAATCTTCAACTCCCCCCCCCCCCCTTCCCTCCGCGCATACCTCAGACATTTGGCTACATGTATTTTCCTTGCCCGAGGAGTAGGGAATTTGTTGCAAAGGTCCTGTGTGTATCACTCGGTCAGTTGTACAATAATTCTATCAGTTGTGTATTACCCCATCAGTTGTGCGTTACTTGGTCACTTGTGTAACCTTTCTGTCAGTTGCATGTTGCAAGTTGCAGTTGGAAGTTGGGCATCACTTGGTCAGTTGTGCATTTTTCTGCCAGTTCTGTGTCATTCAGTGGGCTGCATGATAATGCTGTCAGTTATGTATTACTCAGTCAGTTGTGTACTTCCCCATCAGTTGTGCATACTCGGTCAGTTGTGTACTTATCTGTCAGTTGTGCATTACTCGATCAGTTGTGTATTACCCCGT
>OZ024888.1:47664831-47717331 GCA_964017195.1 Siderastrea radians
TAAGAGTGATACTGAGACACTTTTCTTTCGAACTAAATTTATTAATTTACGCACACTTATTGTACTTTGAATTTATCTGTTAGTTTTAAACAGTGTCCACCATTAGCTTTTTAAGCTAACTTTGACACTTAAATAAAGTTATTCATTCACTATTCACTCATTATTCATTCAGTTAATTATTCAACGAGGTTCCTCGCCTGGATGGAAAAAGCCTTTCCATTTGACACGGAAAATTTCCGGAAATTTCCAACCGAAAAGTTTGTATAAATGGAAAGCGCCCCAGGTGTACTCGGCAAAAACTGAGGCCGTGCCAGTAAAATTTGGTAGCAGAAAAATTGCGCGGGAGGGAAAAATATTGTGGGAAGAAAAAACAAGGAGATTTTCGCCCCATCTTCTCGGGTAGTCTTCTCGCCCCAATTCATGTAGCGATATTTTTCTCGTCGCACCGTTTTTCAGCAGCCTCTCGGCACACAGCGGCTGGTAATCGAGCATACACAATATAGGCATCTGGAAAAGGTTATATAGCTGCTAATTGTCTTTTGTATTGTGACTAACAGAAAATAAAACGGCCGAGGGATAAAGGTAAAAAGCCTTTCAGACGGTCAAGGAACAACATAACAGGGTGGTAACGAGGTATGTTTTTTCTTTGCTGATCCCATTTTTGGACGCATATTTCTGATCCTTGATTCCAAAAGCGGGACCCATTTTCGTCCCTGATCCCACAAATATGGTGCAACCTGACCCCTGATCCCTAAAAGACTGCTGATTCCGATCCCATGGTGTAAGATCCCTGGGCCCAGGGCTGTGATCCCAGATCCCATCCTTCTGATCCTTGATCCCACCCCTTTGATCCCTGATCCCACATACCTCGCTAAGACCCTGAACATAAGGACAACATTTGATCATGTAGGTAAACTCAATTCGTTATTTATTGACATTTCTAGTTTCCTGACTAAACTTGCGATCAAGTTCCATACAATCTTTATAATTTGCCACTAAAGTGGTCTGCTCGTGAGCCTGGGTGCCCTGCAACAACCCCGAGATCTCGCCCGTGGGATGGCTAGTATTAACTAAAATAAACCGAATTACTGGCACATTTCCGTTTCCAGTTTTCAGTTTATTTTATAAGGTATTTCTGGAAAGAAATGGCTTCACAGGATGTTTTGCATTTAACTCAACCAAATAGAAGATGGTATTTCGATATTTAATACGAAAAGAACACACTTTTGACCTCTATAAAAACTGCTGAATAACACTCGTTCCACTAGACCTCAAGCGTGCATTATTTTCTTAGAGAACACAGAGCACCATCTTCTATCTTAATAACAAATTCTGATGTGGAAGCAAATTTTCAGTCAAAGGACAGATCAAGATCAAGATCTTTTCGAAATCCATGACCTCCTGTGCACCAGCTGTCGGTTGCTCTGGCCACTGAGTTCCTGGGAGACTCGCGGCATGCTGAAATATTACATCTCTATTACCATTTATGACTGAGCACGTAATTTAAATTCTCTAACCTTCTTTTCTATCTAGATCTTTTCGATCGATGCACTACTCTATACAGCTCGTTGCATGACGAAAAACAAAAGCCTTCACAAATTGGATGCTATCGCAGGCTACTTATAAGCTACTGCAAGTTTAGAAAATTTGAAGTGATAAGGAGGAAGTTTTTTTTTCCTTTTGGCGCCTGTATTACAATTATGTTAAAGTGAGGTCAATGTCCCGTTAGATAGATTGAATGGCACCGGCACTTAGCTTGGATTTTCGTAGTATGAAGAGTAAGGAGCATCCGTTATCGGCTTCCCTGATTGGCATGGTTAACAAATAGTCTTATCAGTCTTTGGAGTTTCCGGTTCGTTTAGGCCTTGATTCTACTTCTGCGCGGTGACGTCAAAAATAGCACGGAAGATGACGAGGTGACATCACGGAAAAACAAGGCAAGAGAGAACTCCTATGTGCTAGACTGGTTATCAAACATTTTGTTAGGTTTCGCAAAAATGTTTGCCGGTACACATGTGTACACTTGGGTGAATGTGAAGACGTTTTCTTCTCTAATAAACAACACAACAGCCAAGCTGAGACCACTGAGGTTACCTTGGACCATTGATCTACCTAACAACAACATAACTTAGATCACAACGCCCCTAGAAATAATTTCGATCACAGCGCCTCTAGAAGTGACTATCTGGACTAACGACTGATCACGAACAATACTGTGTTTTAAACTGTAATTCAGCCTTGTCGCAAACTGTTTTCGTAGCCACACCACCACTCGCAATAATGAACCGGTATCTCTACGTGAAATAAATATGCTATTATCTGTAAAACGAACCTCCTCCCCCGCCCCCCGGAACCTTTGACACCCTTTTCTGAAAGTTCGCTCACTGTCACGACAGTTTTGCTATAACTAGATTGTAGTGTTCTGTTTCTCTTTGTCCTGGTCTTCAACGTTGATATCCACTTGGTTTTGCTGGATCGGAGAACATCATGTTGGGATCTTTTAGATTGCTCCAAAGCCATATTCTCCATCAAAAGTATGCATTCCGTACTTCAGCTACTTTGTGCAAAACAAATGATTGATGGTTGCGAAGGTTGATATGACCGCTGACCTCTTGCCAGTTAACACCGCACGCATCCGCTTCAACCTGTTAAAACAAAGTAAGAATATGGTTTTTGTAGTGCATATAACTGACTCAAAACTACTTTCCGTGGTAGAGACACTTAGGTTTCCGTGACCTCCTAGAGCCGACTGCCTCTGACTTGTCAGTAATCAGTGAGATGCTTTGTGTTCAGCAATGCAGTTACCATAAAGTGTGGAGTTCGCTGCAAGTCACCTAACAAGGTTCATTCATTCGTTCGTTTACTTAATTTAATTTTGGTGAAGTTTCCCTTCAGTTTTTTTTAGGGTAAGCATTAACTACAGATCGAATTAAAAATCCATGGTCGATCCCCGTGAGTCTTAGAAGCACTGTTCTGCCCTCTAACTGCAACGGACGCCCTAAATCCGGCCAACTCCGGGCGACGAATATCTGATCTGGACGGGTTAACGAAGTGAATGCTGGTTCCACCGTACGAAGTTTTCTTTCTGGAAAGAATTTATATAGACTACAAACCTCAAACTCGAAATTGCCAAGGATTTCTCCCGTTTCATCATGGAAATTCATTGTCACTGTTTCCATCCAGGCATTGTCCGTATTTCTCAGATCATCCACATATCCCTTGTAAACCTGCAAGATTTTGTAGTATTATAATAAAATCAGTAATTTAGTGGCACGTTTCAATATATACTCGGATGCAAGAATTCACGCAAACTTTTACGTTTTCCGACTTGTACTCGTGTTTGCAGCAGGCTATGTGAATATTTATTTATTGCTTTTAAGTCCCCCCCCCCCCTGGATAATGAGGACTATTGGCCGGACAGTCAGCACCTGGAGTAGTAAAGCCTTAAAATCAAGCTCTTAAACAAAACTCCATTCCTAAGGCCTGTGCAGAAGAAGAGATTCAAGGAAGGAGTTCTTGTTTTTGATAGGTTTTGGGAAAAAAGATAATGTGTGAGACTTAGTTTTACATTTTATAGGGACGACGGAGGGGTGCAAGTTGTTTCCGGCCTGCCTTCTTGGTTTCTGTAATTAGTCGGCCCGGTTTTCTGCTGTAAGGACGGTTTTTTTCTTAATTGCTTCATGTTACAGAATCCGGCTCGTGTGGGCCACCTTGGCTCGTGAGCGACTCGTTTACCTTTATATGCGGGTTATTTCCAACAGAAATTGTTTCCATTATTTCTTATTCTTATTATAGGGGTACATCTTCCCAATACAACAAACCTCCACAGAATCTAGAATCATTGTATGCACAAGTTCCTCCAAGCTTCCCCTTTCTTCAGCGATGGCGGGTTTGAGAGCGGGAAGAACTTTTTCATTGAATGATTTCTTTAGCGTCCCTGACACTGAATCGCCAACTTCCACAGGACCCTGAAAATAAAGCAATCAAAGTGACAGCAAAATTAGATTCGGTGTTTCTTATTGGTGTACGACCAAAAACTGAAATCATGACAGATGCTTCTTATACTGTACCCCAGGAATCTCCAACTCCGATTTGTTTAAACTCTTAATAGCCACAAATTCTAGAACGTTCTTGCCTTCCTTTTGTAGTATCTCTCGGTCTTTACCTCGCTTCCATCTGCAAACGGGCAGTAGATATTGATAAATAAACAATATTTTTTCCTGTTTTTGAAGACACACGAGTATAGTTCTGTACAGAAGATATGGTCTTTCAGGCACTTGTCGTCAAGCGCTAATGGCAATTTTATCGCAACAAAAAAGACAGCATTGTTTTAACGCAGCATTTTGTTTCAGCAAAATGTTGCAAGATTTTGGCCACAAATGAAAACCCTGAAGACTTCTTTTTACCACTTTAACAGGACCATCTAGGATCAAGTTTGTGAAGATCAGGATCAATGACTCAGCAATGCTTTTGTAGTCCCTGATGAAGGTTATTTCTGGCTAACCAAAGTACTAAGTAAAATTGAAGAAGACACACATATATATATATAGCTGCCTGGTCGACCAAGTATGTTTTTTTAAGTTGGTTTAAAAAACTTGAAACCTACCGGCCCCAACAAAATGTTGCTTAAAAATCATCTGCGCGCTATTTTACAGGGTCTTGACTTTTAGTCCGGCAATATGGCGCAAAAATTTGAGGGAATTGTGCGATTTTTGATAAAAGTATCAAATTTGGCCCAGTGATAGTACTTGACATACTGACAAATATTAGATATAGGCCCACTTCAATTTCTCAAGGAGACGACGATTTAAGGGGGTGTTGATTTTACGTCACATCTCCCCCCCCCACGAAGAAACTACTTGAAGTGTGTTCACTGGTTCTATAATACTAAATATTGGCCGTAAATAACCAGAATCGGTTTTATGACCTTCGACAAGATGACAGCAGATATAAATGACATAATACTGATTTTAACCGGATCACGTGACTGATGACGTCACCGAATTTTGTGAAGGGAAATACAGCGCTTGTCCTTAGCAGGGGATTGTTCCTGAGATTTAGAAATACTCAGTTTTGTTCTATTCAATGGATGCAGGTTCAAAGCTTATTCTCCCTACAAATTAACCCTTTACCGTCAGCGTTTTTCCCTTAGAAAAACGCATTTTTTACCGCTAAAGCGGTTTTTGAAGTGCTATGGTGCCAAATGCCACTAAACTTTGCTACAAAAGCGTTTTCTTACATTTTAGCTCAATTTTGAGCCAGCTTCTGTTGAAAATTGTACATTATTTTGGTTTCACGCATGCGCATAAGCCAAAATTTGGACTTGTTTTTTTTTTTGTTTTTTTTTTTTTTGCTGATTCATTTCTAACTTTTTCTCGCTTCTTTTGCTTTCCTTTTTCTCTCCCTTTCTTTTCTCTTTATCTTCTACCCTTTATCACCTTTCTATCCACTGGAAAAGTTTTTGCCTCAGTCCTTCTAAAAACCTGGAAATGGAACATTGATCAACTAGGTGACTTGGCCTATTTTACCACCAACTTTGCAGCCAAAATTGGACACGTTTTTCTGGTATAGCTCTGCCATAATTTGGTCGGTATTCAAAATGGACACACGTATGGATGGATCTGTCCTTGCTGTGCCAGCTGCTTATCAAAACAATCTGGTGACGTCAAAAATGATGACGTCTTAAGTGGCTCAATGGTTCCCGACTTCAACGTCGGGAAAATACAACTCTTGACGGAAAAGAGTTAAATTAAGATAGAATGTAGAATACAAGTTATCTTAACCGAAACATGTCAGCAGTTACAAATGACTTGTCGCTCCACAATTTTTGCCTGAACAAGTGCACTCATTTTTGGTCTTATAAAAAGTTTGAATAAATGACTATTTTTCATTGAAAGTGTAAAGTGAAACAAGCAAATATTTTTTAGCTGCAAAGAAGTTAAAAATAGCTTGCACAACTTCGCTCCGAGCTGGGCATTTAAATGATTTTCACGATCAATAAGTTCCAAGGCAAATAAGACTATCGCTCTTTTCGCTAACACGGAATCTGCAGTGGTTGTGGACTGGAATAAGTGCGTACTGTACCAAGCTATCACTTCAGAGCCACTTCAGTGTTCCGCAGATTCAAAGCGAAAAGACTTGGGCGCTGGTTACAAAAGCCTTGGAAACAACCTTCGACGATTTCAAGAACTAGGATGCCTTCCTTTCAAAGTAAACATTCTTAGTTTAGACAAAGATGAAAGACCAACACAAATTTTGAAAGAGAAAAGTGCGAAATGGCACAAATCATGCAGGGATAAATTCAGCAATCTAAAGTTTGCCCATGGCTGAGAAAAGAAGAACCGAAAGCGAAGACGAACATGGATCAAAGAAGTCTGCACGACGTAGCCATTCAGCTGGTGAAGATGAAAGTCAATTTCGTTGCTTTTTCTGTGAAGAAAGTTAGGAGAACTTCACAGAGTATTCAACTTAGATGCAAATGTGAGACGATTTGCATTACAGACAAATGATTCCTTGTTGCTTGCTAAACTAAGTGCCGGCGATATGGCAGCAATTATCGCTGTATATCACAAACAATGTCTCACATCCCTCTACAGAAGAGCTCAAAGTGCAGAAAAGTCTGAGCCTAAGTCCACTGATGAGGCAATAAACCATGGCATAGCACTAGCAGAGCTTGTATCGTTCATTGAGGAGAGCCGAAATGACAGTGTGTTGCCTGTATTCAAGTTGGCCGATTTAGCTAACATGTATGATTCACGATTAAAGCAAATGGGAGCCGATAGTTCGAGCCGAATTCATGCAACAAGACTGAAGGAACGAATCTTGATTCACTTTCCTTATCTACAAGAGTTCAAGGACGGCCGAAACATAATGCTAATGGCAAATGAAGATATTGGAATTGCCATAAGGAAAGCTGTAGGAGAGAACTGTGACAATGACGCCATGATTTCTTGCCAAAGCAGCTAGTATAGTACGAAGAGATTTACTTGCCATGGAAAAGAACTGAGTTTCATGGTAAATTTGAGAATGGTTGCCAAGAAAAGTTAGTTTCGCAGTCTTTTTTGTCCTTACTGAAGATGATTATGGGTGGTACGAATATAGAAACCCAGTCGAGCAATGTTATTGAAGCTCAGGCAACATTCACCATTGCACAGCTTATCAGATTGAACTACACAGTGAGGCGACGCAAAGATACCTCAGCTATGTATCACACCAAGGAACGTGAGCCATCGCTTCCAATTAATCTGGGTTTTTTACTACATGCCGAAACTAGAAAGAGGGGCTTGGTTAACAAGATGTGTGAACTTGGATTATCAGTATCCTACAATAGAGTTCTATAGATCTCTACAGAGATGGGTAATGCCGAATGCAGCAGATTCTATGCAGAGAAGATTATCTGTCCTCCAAAGCTCCGGAAAGGTCTTTTTACAACAAGCCCTGTGGAGAACATCGACCACAACCCTAGCTCAATGACGGGCCATTGGTTCCCTTCTTGGTAGAGGAATATCTTTGTTCCAACACCCCACAGCAGACAACGGTGGTCACGAACGAGAAGAAGTAATCACACAAGGAACCAAGCCGCTTAAACGCCTTCAAACCTTACCTTGTGAATATGCCAGTGTACCTCCAGTACAGCCCTGGAAAGATGAGCCAAGTGTTCCCGGTACCACCGCACCACTGGCTGGTGAATGTACAGATCTACCATCGCTCTTGAAGACTCAGTACAAGTAAGTAATATTAATTATTTCTAATTATATTACAGTAAAGTTTCTCTTGAACGCACTGGCACGCAGCAATATCATGCCTTTGTCAAAGAGCGTCTGGTGGAGCGAACCAAGCCAATTACAGATGTGATAAAACAGAACAGGTTGCCACTCTTTAGAACCCTCGGAAATCAGTGCCTTCCAAAGAGAAACAGAACATGGTGTCACTCAAACAGAGTTGCTCACTCTTCTCGCAGCTTTACATTTCCTGCCAAGTGCGACAGAGAAACCTTGACGATTTTTTCGCTCATGAGAATCAAAGTTATCCACCCTGAATTTCATGTTTCGGTAATTTGCGTTCAGGTCAAAAGTCAGATTGGTTAAAGATCCTAGAGAAGGTGCCGGCCAGTCTGACTGAAGCTACGCCGGTGGTTGAGGCATAACTTGTTGATGGCATAGCTGTTGAAAATATCCTCAAGCCAAACGGGGAATGTAAGACATTTGCTGACTATGCCAGTCAAGTCTACTTGCCCTATGTCAGAAGCCAGCTACAGATCGTGGAAAGAATTGACCTTGTCTGGGATAAAAACGAATCTGATAGCCTGAAGTCAACAACTCGCATCAACAGAGAGCAGGGAGTAAGGCGAAGGGTTGAGCGTGGTGTTAAACTACCAGTTGACTGGAACTCATTTCTGAGGGTGGACGACAACAAAACAGAACTTTTCAAGTATCTAGCTGAGCAGACCATTGCCATTCAAGATAAAGGAAAGGAGGTGCTGTCCACCAGTGACACGCCTCGCAGTCACGAAGAGGCAGATACGAGGCTTCTATTACATGCATTTGATGCTGGGAAGGAAGGCTATGGGAAGGTGATGTTGCGAACCGTAGACACCGACGTTGTGGTGCTTGCTGTTGCATTTTTCAGTAGACTGGACCTGGGGGAGCTCTGGATTGCTTTTGGTGCTGGGAAGGCATTCTGCTACATTGCCATCCATGAGATTGCTGCATCTCTTGGACAAGAGAAGTGCGAAGCTCTTCAGTTTTTTCACGCGTTCACAGGGTGTGACCAGACATCCGCGTTTTCTGGTAGGGGGAAATAATAATAAACTTTATTAACGTGTCTTAAAATATCTAGCTTACACTAAAGTAAGCTAATTGGGGACACCTATCTATACCTATCTAAAGTAGTGACTGTCTGAGCATAGAGTGCTGCCTGGAATACCTGGATGGCATACCAAGAAGCCACAGATGTATTCACGTCCCTGAGCAAAATGCCAACAGCGGATGAAGTTTCAAATGCCATGCCCACTATCCAGCGGTTCGTGGTACTAATGTAAAACCGCACTAGTGCCAACGAAGATGTAAATGCTGCCAGGAAAACCATGTTCACACAAAAGGGACGATCCCTAGAAAACATCCCTCTAACCTCAGCGGCGCTGGTCCAACACACTAAACGAACTGTCTACTGAAGGTGGGTATTTCTGAGGAAGATGTCTTCAGTCCAGTCCTGTGCTGCCTTCTCCAAGTGACTGGGGTTAGAAGAAATCGTCTCACAAATCTGGGAACCGCTGTGGACAACGTTAACCGAGACCAGGAACTTCTTAGGTGCGACTTCCATCCAGACAAAGAATGCGGTGGGCAATGCAAGTGCATCAAAGCGGCGCTTCAGTGTACAGCCCTTTGCAAGTGTGAGGGAGATTGTGAGAGAGATTAATTTTTGAATATTGACAAAGGATAACTGTTTTTGTCTTTCTTTCTTTGTTCGTCAAAATGGATTTATAACCTAGTCAAAGTAATTAAGGTCCCATTTACACTAAACTATAGGTCAGGTGATGTAATGTTGTGAGTAGTCTTAAAAGTAAACTAGGTAAATAGTTTTAGTGTTCATACAACAAGACTGTATTAAGAAACCTTTTTGGTGTGGTCCATTCTTAAATTTTTTCAAAGACAACGGAACGTTTTTATTCGTTCATCAAACTTCTAAGTTACGTCATCAGTCACGTGATAAGTGTATGCCAAATTTATGTTACTGGGACATTCATTTGTGGTTATGAAATCGATCCTTACAATAAAATGAAATGTTTGTGAATGATTGAGCAGAGAGCAATCAACAGCGTCCAAGTGACCTAAAATCAACGCCCCCTAAAATCGTTGTTTACTGGCGAAATCGAAGTGGTCCTATATCTAATATTTATCAGCACGCCAAATGCTATGACTGGGCCAAATTTGGTGCTTTTATCAAAAAACGCACGAATTGTTTACATGCAGTTCTTTGGAGTTTACAGTTCTAACCTTGTAACAATAAGATGAGCAGCGTGATTGGGTCCCCATCGACCGAGCAGGCCGCGTCCTGCAACACCAGTTCTGCCCACAGGGTTTCTATAGCCAAAACAATTTTAAAAAAATTATTAAATAAATGCATTACACACTTTCCATGGTGTTATTTTGGTTTTGATTACTTATCAAACTTGGGTAACTTAACTCTAAGGGTTTAACTTTGTACAGTGATTGGCCTCCAGAGGGAATGACTGACTTTAAGCTGTGAAAACTAAAACGGGATCCATAACGAATCATGACATAAGAATTAAGTCATGACTTCTGAATAATTATAACCGCCAACTTGGATCCATCATTTTGAATTTATCGATTCTTCAATGCGTCGGAAAACCGTCAAAATTCAGTTAGAAGTAGTCAAATCGAAAAAAAGCACTAAAATGATATAAAATGTAAAAATTATTGAGAAAAAGCAAGTCTTAAAAAAGGAAAAATTTGATTGCCTCCCCAAACTGGTTGCAATGGAAACATCAAATGCCCCGAAGAAAGAGATGTCATACCAAATTTTTGCCAGATAAATTTAATGAAAAGCCATAAAAACCAATGATGACGTTTGCGTAGAAATTTCAGAAAGTTAAGAATGTTCGATGTCAATGCGGGCACTTTCTCTACCCTTCCCCTCCTCCTGGCTGATTAGGGTTAGAGTGTGTAGAGCTTCCAACAGTCCTGACCAAAACAATAGGTAGTCGGTTTCCAATAGCCACGTGCTTGATATCTAAAAATAGATCTCCTGAAATGTTATCGTTACCTCGGTAACCCACCGACCACGTCAAACATCCCGGTGTGGCTTCTTCTGTTGATGCCTTTATCAGTGCAGTTAAAGATGATGGCTACACTCGTGTTGCTAGGGCTAAAGGAGTGAAATGTATAAGCAAATCTTGTACAAACGTGATACTGAACCTCTCGTAACAATTTTTAATGGGCGACTTTTGAGTTTACTCCTAGAATGGTGTCTCCCCCCCCCTACTTTTACGTTTGTGCAATATATCTTTCAAAAAAGAAAAGCGTGAATATTTTAGTCAAACGCTGCATCTCTTTGGTTTTTCATAGCGAAGAAGAAAAACATGCAAAAAGTTGGGTTTTTTGTGAACTTATTTTCTTTTGCTTTGTGTTCTAATACTAGTAAAACGTTTCACAAACAATAACAGACCTAAATCAGTGTAATTTTGCTGCAAATTTCCAAAGTAAAAAATATGCTAGTCCACGCAACTCACATGCAAGGTGAATTCAAAGTTTCGTAATATATTGAAAATATTTCACCGTCCCTTGTTGTTATTTTGTTAACTCACTCAAGGATATCCGCGTCTGCCAAGGGCGGCAAGGCTTGAACTTCTGGCGCGGTGTAGAGTGGTGGATCATAGCCTGGGAACGACTCCTTAAAAAATGAGACATGGTAATTATTACTCGAGAGGAGTGGCTGTGCGAATTCAAGTGTCTCAGCATTTTTGTGAGCCTCCAATAGCTAAGGTGGAGTAAATATTCAGTAGTAACTATTTGGCTCGGGAACATTCATTAAGTCTGAATTGAAACGTGCATCGTTCCCTATACACCTTTTTGAAAAAAGTTCTAAATTAATAAACTTGGGGGGGGGGAATAAACAATACACGATATGTTCCAATGTTGCTCTAGGAAGCTGTAAACAACGTCTATTCTAAAATTGACCGTGCACAAATTATTATAACAAAGCATTTCGCAGTTGTAGTACCTGTGAAGGAGATATTCCACCAAAAGAAAAATATATTAACAATTGACGCATTTTTCTCGGTTACTTACCTGCCAGTCAACAAGGAAGTCTGGTACAGGGTAACGCTGCTGATTGCTCTCTGGATAAGGCGACTGCCTTGCTTGCACATGAGTAGTTTTTTCACGTGGCACTTGCTTAGCAATGCTCTTTTTCCTCGCACGTTGAGCAGCAGTTGAAAGGCGGCTTCTGGTGAATTCCTCTGTTTTGGACGAAAATACAATTTATTTAACTAAACACTTGTTACTATCACTTGTCACTATTACCCACTCCTTAAACAACAAAAAAGGAAGATATCTCTGGGTAATATTGAATATTTTCTTAATTTTAAGTGAAAAGCGTAGTAAACAGTGATGCGGTTGAACAGTCCACGACCTTTCATATAAACACTTTTAACGCCTTTTGGCGTGATGGAATTAAATTTACTCTGTAAAAATATTGGGACTTTTTTTAAAGTTATCGCATATTTGGGCGGTTCGGGCCCAATTTAAAGCTCTGTCCACCCTAAATACCCTGATTTGTTATCACAAGTATCCACTTTTTACAACGTTCTCCCTTTTCATCTTGGGATCGCCGTGGTACGTGTAGTGGTTAGCTCGTTGGACTTCAGATCTGAAGGTCGGTGGTTCGAGGCCCAGTCCCTGCCATCGTGTTGCTTTCTAAGACAAGAAAATTTACCCCATACTGTCTCTCCCCGCCCAGGTGTATGATGGGTACCAACGACATACTGCTGGGGGCAACCATGCGATGGACTAGGATCCCATCCAAAAAGAGTAGTACTTTCAGTTGCTTTATGCTACAGAAACCGGGAAAAGCTCTGGCCGTGTGGGCTTCCTTGGCTCTTGTGCGACTTAACCTTTACCCTTTTCATCACTGTTCTCAATCGTTTGAGCGTGGAAGAAAGATGCATCGTCAAAGAAAGACGTTTTTAACCAAAAACGCGTTAGGTCATGTGGACTGCAACATAATTCTACACTATAGGGATACAAACCTAATTCTTTCTGATTCGTGGATGAGCTTTGCTCAGACTCCGATAGTGACTTGAGACGACCTCCTGCCCAACTCACGCTACCGGTCTTAGCTCCTTCATTAGACAGTCTCAGGGAAACTGGCCTGTGCCCTGTGCAGAGAAGAACAACCGGGTTAAGAAAGACAGGTACCTATCCTCAAACTTTCGAAGAATATCAGTTATGAAACGAGAGTTGTCAATAGTCGTAACTTGCTAAGTTCTTTGGTCATATTTCTGGGCGCTGCGAGACTTTTAAAACATAGCATTCGATTTCCATATGAGGCAAAAAGGGGGGATATTCGCTGATAACCTGAGCGCGGCGAACCAATCAGAAAGCTTGAAATTCAATGACCGAGAATGAAAATTTTAAAACAGACCATGTTCATATTCTTCAGGTAGAAATGAGCTTGCGAAAGAGGCTCGTGAGATGGAATCTTTGATCAAATGCAAATAGTTTTGTACAAGCCTCCATTGCAAGCCAGTTCCAGCTCAACTCCGAGGCTACCAATATAGTTCATTCGCTGTTTAAAAATCGCTCGAAATGACCGCTTTTTTAAAATTCTTTTACCCGTGATTTCAACGTCTGATAAAGACACAGTTCTTCTAGACTGTTCATTCTCATCGCTGCCTGTTATTAATCCTGTCTCTGGCGGCAACAATACAGGCAGCCTCTCCAGCAGTCCCACGATTCTGTGCGTGTGTTCTTCAAGCCTGGTAAGTCGGGAATCCAGGGAGGATATGGACTTCTTATTCAGGTTGGACTGAGTGATGGTCTCTTTGTACATGTCTTGCAGTTGGCAAGAGACTGACTCCATTCTGTAACACCAATCAATCAGTAATCAATCAATCAATCAATCAGTCAATCAATCAATCAATAAATCAATCAATCAGTCAATCAATCAATCAATCAATCAATTAATCAATCATCTATTTGAAAAAACTGACTCCATTCTGTAACATCAATCAATCAATCAATCAATCAGTCAGTCAGTCAGTCAGTAAGTCAATCAATCAATCAATCAATCAATCAATCGTCTATTTGAAAAAACTGACTCCATTCTGTAATATCAATCAATCAATCAATCAATCAATCAGTCGGTCAGTCAGTCAGTCAGTCAATCAATCAGTCAATCAATCAATTAATCAATCAATCAACCAATCAATCAATCAATCAATCAAACAATCAATCAATCATTTATTTGAAAAGAGAACAGAATACAGCACTCTATTTAGCCACGCTAGTTGGCTCCCAGGTATGTACAGAGTTTGGTTTACTGAACTATCTTCCAACAACTTTACTTCCTGCTCCTCGTAGTTATCTTACCTCTCTCCAATGACCTTTATTTTCTCTTCTTGAGTTGCATGAAGCAACGTATCTTTTTCTCTAAGGTATCCATCCACACATCGCTCTTCAAACATCGACAATTTCTGAAGGTCGTCTTTTTCTAGAAAACGTTCTAACGAAGAAAAGAACACAATACTCTTAATACTTTACATTAAGAAGCTACCTCACCTAATGGCGAGGTAGTCTCAAGGCTAATTGATTCGGCAATGAAACGTTAGCGTTCATAATAAAGCCAAAGATACCATCGGCAAACTCTGATTGTGTACACTGAGACGTCAGTTCAAACAAACATAAGTTAGGAACGTTTAACGTATCAGAAATGCACACTGAGTCACCTAAAGAGGTAACTCTTTTCCAAGGATTATCATTGTGATCTCTTAGATTTCAGCGTGTAAGCTAGAAACTAAATCGCATTCTCAGTGGACCTCAATACTTCAGCCGGCAAACAAGTTCCTCGTTTCTTTACTTGTTATAATACAGTTTCCATCTCTCTTAGACGACAACTCTCGCTGGATCAGGAAAGGTCTTCTCTTCCGTGACATGGTCGCCTAAGGCCGTCGTCGCTCTTTGAAAATGACTACTAACGATCTGGCCGAACGTGGTTGCTATCACAACGAAAGGTTCTTCACACTGCGTTTGAATGAGAGCTAATTCCAATGGAATTGAGAATAAAAAAAGGATTTACTAAAAGAAGACGGTCGCTTGGCGAGAGTGGTCGCAAAAGGAAAGGTCGTCGCCTGTGGGATATGGTGACTAATACTGAACAAACAACAGAATCTTCACACAGTGGTGGACTGACATGAGACCGAATCAAGAAGGATTTCATCAAGATGGTTGCTATTGGAAGATGGTCTCTTACGACGTCAGTTTTAAGCACACACGTTTGTGCGTCATGGACTGCAACCGGCAGTTAAATGTTTCCCTTTTAACACATTTTTGACACCATCATGTCCTTAATGGAAAGCCTTGAGCGGACACAAATGGGTGTCCAGCCTTTAGTAAGGATAAAAAACCAAGTCAACAAAGGTAACTTTCAAGTGGTTTAAAATCCCATAGCTCACAATCACTTGTGTGTAAGTTCCCTATTAATATCGATGTATATATTATACGATTTTTTATGTTTAATTAACGTTTCAATGTTTTATACTTCTTTTTACATGTATTTTTATTATTTATATTGCTGATCATCGGCTTATGCCAGCTGTTCCTCTGTGTTCAGCTGATCGGTTTTTTTATCAGGATAAATAAAGACATTATTATTATTATTATTATTATTATTATTATTAGCGCAGCTTTAAAATTATAGACTTTGATTAAAAAAGGTCGCGGACTATGACGAAAAAACATACTTAGTCCATAACAGTGGGTACAGTCTACTTGGTCTCGATTCTTTCGTCGCCGACAGCAGTTTCTGAGCCAGCGATACAAGCCCTTTATCAGATGAATCACGTGGTTCAAGATGATGAAAGGTGGTACTAAGACCGGCCTTTGCGCATACTCCATGACTAAATAGTACCGCTGAAACTTCCAAATCTGATTTGCGTTGGCCTGAACGCTGTTGTAAGTGTTGCTGAGGATAAAAGGACACAAAAGAATGAACTAGGCGGTGCTGATGAATGAACACTGGCCATCTCAAGAACTACTGATTGCTACAGTAAGTTAACATCGAAGGGGAAAATGTCTTGGAGTATTCGTTGCTAAAGTTGTGTCTAACTACCTCACTAATACAAAGTGTATTTCTAGAGGTGCTTGAAGTGGATTTTTTCAAAAAGGCGAGCCACAACAAGAGTTTTGCGATATTATAGAGGACACAAGTTAAGAGCTTGGAAACCGTCTGCCGACTTCTTCATGTTGTCAACCATTTCGATCCTAGCCTAGACTGCTAGCAGTCCCTTTCTGGATAGTCGAGAGGCCGCGCGAAATAGCCGAGCGAAAAAACTGGAGCGAATGAGCGGAGGCGCCCAGTCTCTTCTCGTTTTTTGCTCCTCGCTCCAATTTTTCGCTCGGCTATTTCGCGCGCCCTCTCAATCCTAGCCATCCGAAGCCAAAAGAACTTATTTTAGTTTTGGTGCACAACAATTGCCATTTTCAACAGAACTGGACAACTGCTTTGTCTTCCAATGGTTCAGGGGTGTTTTTTGTGTCTTTCCAACGTAACAGTAACAATAGATGATGGTGTCCCTTTGACATGTTTAACAATGAAATAACATAATAAAGGAAGGGGCTAAAGAAAAGTAACGTAAAAGGGTAAAGATTAGAGGGTGTCAAAAGAACGGGAGAGGGGTTGAGTCCAGAGGTGCTCATGGGAATCCGATTAAGGTAAGAAAAGTTTTGCTTGTTTTGGTTTTTCTTTCTTGTTGAGATTAGACAATTCTCTTAAGAAATAAACGTCATCAAGACGATGTTGAAAGCCGAATTCAAAGCTGGCTATCCTTAATTCTTGATTGACGAATTCTTACATCCACAACAGGACCCAGGAGTTAAGACCCGGTTAATTCTGTATGTTCGTAGTTCATTTTGATATGACTTGTCAAACGTTAAAATGTCAAATGCTTCGTTTATAGCGGTAGTGCACTTAGCTACCAAGCAGGCACACCGCTTAAATAATGAGAAACAAATACTACAAATTCAACATAACAGTTTAAAAATCCCAGCTGGTAGGAGGCAAACCAGCTGGCTATATTACAAGCATGGCCCAACAGTTGAACTCGGGTCTACCGAGAAACAACTTCAGATAGTGGTCACAGCGGGGCTTGAACCCGGGAACTCCGGATTTCGAGTCCGACGCCCTAACCACTCGACCATGCTGCCTCCGATAAATTTACTTCAATCATACACTCACCATCTAAAAGAAATACTACACGCAAGTAACCCCAAAAACTGAAAGCAAAAGACTATGTAGAGTGTTAAGGACGCGGTGCAAAGTTACTCACTTGAAAATGGCGATGAGGAGATTTAGCAGCAGAATATTGGCGACCAGCAGATAAAACGCCACGATGAACGCTACGATGGTGTCACCGTGTTCGTCTTTTCGTGAGGTGCCAAAAAGTGTTGTTGTGTTGCTAACTGAAATGAAATAATTATGCACAACTCATAGCAATGTTTTAACAAGCGTGCCCGTCGCATCAATAAATAACATTTACTCTTCTATCCTACTTCTAGCACTAAGGATTCCGTTACATGTACGTCCCACTCCCACGTGTGAGGCTTTTCAGGGACAATTAAACAAATATTGCAAATTGGAGCTCAATTGGCAGGTGGCAGACTAGTTGGCTAAAACAAAACGTGGGCGAGGAGACGAACACTGCAATCCTCCCCTGTATGTAATCTTTTCCCGTCATAGTCCCCTTCCTCCTCAAACCCCAATCACTTAGTAGTACGAATTTGTGTAATTCCAGGGCTACCACCAGTTGAGATTTTACGTACAGTAACTATTGCAGTAATAAATAAAATTGAGAATGTCATTAAAAAACAGGTGGCTCTAACATAGCAGGTTTCAGTTGATAACAAAAAAGGTTGACTTTTTCCGTTAAATAAATGCTAATTCAATGTGTCGGTTTGAGGGATACCATGCATTCGCTGGCTTAAGTTACCCACTGTTCTTTGATCACCCCTCTTTTTGCTGGTCTACGTCTTGAAAACACATGTTTTACTTTGACAATTTATTTTATCAATGAACGCTGGTTTACTAAATTATACTAATTCAATTAATTGCACTGCTAAAGGAGTTCTTACTTGTGTCTGGCGCTTCCACGAAAAGTTCTCCGTAAACTTGAAAATAAGGCCTGAAGAAGACCCCGGACACTACAGACCAGGAAGGACCTTCATTTGGATACAGGATAGCCTGCTGAGCGACTCCATACGCCAAGAGAAAGACCACCATAATGAGAAGAAAGTAGAGCATGTCTACAGTCTGAGAGCAGGAAAAAAGTAGGTAAATAGTACCATCTAGATCTCAGTTTTTGACACCCAGTTTGGGAAGAAGACTATCGATATCGCTGGAAATAGCTGTAATATCTAATACGTAGCTGATGTTTTTAACATAGAGCTTAGCGATTTTTATAAAATTTACGGTGAAGGTTTGTATTCAGAGTCACAAACATTAGGAACTTTTTCTAGTTATGACATGGCTGCTCTCTATCAGTGCGATTAGGTTGAAGCAAAAATCCAAAGCAAGCGTGAATAGTACAAATTATATTACCATCCTTCCAATCATCACCACATAAGGTCCCATATGTTTACTGACAGAAAAAATGTCCAACAGGCGGATGATCCACAACATCACATCGAGGCAGTAGACCACGTGACCTGCACTGCGGGTGGTTGGGTGAAGCCTGAGCCCGAGACCAACAAAAAACGACACCACTGCGAAGCCGTCGAGAAGGTTCCACTTACTGGAGGCCCACTCTTTGAATTTGTTTTTTAATGTTGGTGGCTCAGAATGGAGAATCTGAAACGTGAAATAGTTACGGTTGTGCTGTAAATGGTTTGAACCCAGCAGTTATGTTATAAGTCGGTGAAGTATGATCGTCCAGGTGAGTGTAGTCCTGAGAAGGACTGTTTGTGATGGCATGGACTGACATTTCCACAACCTGAGCTGAAGCCATCATCAGAGTCACGTTATGGTTGTGACTACGATGATTTCATATTTTAAAGCGGATGTTCTCTGAGAACAAGAAGAAATGGTGGTAGAACATCCCCCCCCGGTGGGGGATTTTCCGTGCCAGATAGAAGCATTGACTTCAAAGTTTGTTCCCTTTTCGTGTTTTATGAATGGTATGCCCTTGTATTTCTAAAATGCAGGGGCAATACCAGGAAGAGGACAGCGTAGATAATCCCTAGACAGCGAACTAATCAGAATCATTAACTTCACTTATTCACATATCCCAAGCACTTCAAAGCTCAGTTCGTAACAGTACCGCATCGGTATCGAACAGTCATGATGGGCTGTGGGCTGGACTTCCGATCAAGCATGACACTTTTCAGGTGTTCTTTGTAAATAAAGGAGGTGTCAAATTGCCGCGAGTTTTTTTCTTTTTACTCATCGGCAGTTCAGTTAGCCAAGATTTGTCTGTAAACAAAACTTCCCTCTGAAAGTGTTTTGCTTTTATATTTAACAATTATTCGCCAAAGGCGAAGTAAATATTCGCCCATCTTTACTGAGCCTTCGCGAATGATTGTTTTAGTATAATTTTAAGATGTGGACATCAAAAAGTAACAAAAAGGGGGCTAAAACTTGACAAACAACACACGAAAAAAGTAACTTAGCTTGGGAGCCGCGCCTTGAAATGTTATATTCACCGGGTAGCGCGGTGAATATAGCATTAAAATTACACTAATACGTTTTAGTATAAATCTACTAGCATTCTATCATAAATGCTGCAATCTGATTGGCTACACTAATCGCTATCTATTCCGTGATAGATAGTGCGTAGCGAAAAGGTGTAGCGAAAAGGATTCGCTCTCGATTTCTATGCGTGATAGTTGATTCAGCCTTCGGCCTCATCAACTATCACACGATAGAAATCTCGAGCTCATAATCTAATTGTTAATTATGTTGTGTTAGCTATACCTGTCTAATTTCCTCAGTGCACAGAGTACAGACAAAGATGATGAGAACGATTTCGCTGATGGAAGGAATTTTGTTCTGACGAATGAGAATAACATAGCTGAATAGGGCCAGGAACACCAGGTAAGCAAACTGCAAAAAGTGAATAAATAACAACAATAATAAATCAAAATATAAATAAATCGACGTTTTTTAACGTCCTAGATTGACAGTCCTGTGTTACATTGATTCTGGGATTGCTGAGGAAGGCAAATCAGGAGTCCGGAGAAAAGAACCGTCGGAAGAGCCAACGGAAGCAACGCCAACAAACTTAAATTAAACAGTGACATCGAGTCTGGGGTGAGTTGCATAATACCTAACGCCGGACGTAACTGCTAACGTCAGACGTTAAAATAGTGACTTTGACTGGAGTGAACGTCTGACGTTAGAAGTTACCCCGGACGTTTAGGTTTATGCAACTTGCCCCTGGTGTGCAAGCCAGCGACAGATTCGAGGGAGGGGGAAAGTTCTCCGCACCACTGTGCCAACCCTGCTCAGTGATTTTAAAATAAAAACGAACCTTCGACTACACCTCTAGTTAAGTGCATAATCTATTGAGGTCGGGCTCGTTTTTCCGATTTAGAAGCACTCGGCTGACTCCTCTAATAAACAAACATGGGCATTTTGCTTAGATTTGAACTGAATAAATAATGGCACCTCTTTCCATCACAAATTTGCTACTTCTCAGTCAGCAGGTTGGACTTAAATGCTTCATCATGGTATCATCTTATCAGGAGTTTAACGATGGTAACATTTTCCCTACTTTTTGCCAACCCACGCAAATCTCCTGTAAGAGAACATGAATCTGAACGACCGTTGATCGGTTCAGAATATCCTTCAACATTAATTCAGTTAATTCAGTTAATTCATGTATTCATTTGACAAGTCTCAGTCTCATTAGCACAACCAATTGAACTTTCATGTTGTAAAAAAGCAAGGTATATTAGCCCATTCCCTGTCCTTGGATATAAATACTTAAGTCCTAAGCCGCACGCTGACGGTGCAGGTCTAATGCATAGTTGGGAACTAAAATATAATTGACAAGCTTTAATATTGAAAGCTGCATAGCAAGATAAGAACATAAAGGAATAATTGTCCTTTAGAAGAAGTAAAAAGCAACAGAAAAGCTGCACTGCTTACCACGTTGGACCAAAATTTAGTAACAGGCGCCTTGTAAAATTCCAAAATCTTCTTCCCCCATCGCAGATGTACTACACGGGTTTCTTGTATCTCGGTCTGATAAGAAGAAATCACGTGCAGTTCACGTGACATGGACAGCGCTCTAAATTTTGGTTCCGAAAGCGTCCTTTATAAAGAAAAAAAAACGCATGAAGAACAATTTTTGCTCGTACAAGTTTCTTGTTAACACATATTTACTGAATTGAATTTCTAGTTTTCTTATTGGTTCATCGCAAACAGTTTATCAGCGAATAACCCTTATAAGGAAATTGGTTGTCATGTCAAAATAATGCGATGTTCAAAAGTTTTTGCTACAAAGCAAAAGTTTTGTTTAAAAAATTGGCAAAAAAAAGAACTAAGCAGAGATTGCCAAAGTTGAGAATTTCAATCGCGCTTTCTGGAAATGACGCGATTATAACCAACTCGGGGCTAAGTGTCTCGTTGGTTACTTGTTACCTTTTATTATATAGACAAGAGTGTTTTAGTGGAAAATAGACCACTCGTAAAGTCCATACGAAACTACATCCGGGACTCGAGTGGCGTATTTTCCGTATCCTCACCTCACTTGTTAGGATATCGATGACGCCATTTCCCGCTCTTACACTTTTGTTTGCGCAAAAATACTCTTGTCTATATAATAAAAAGAAAATTACACGGCGGCTTGAAGATATGAATTTTATTTTCTCGTGATTAAAAAAATATTTTACTCACTGGATGCCCCCTTTTCGTAAAATATTGGTTTTACCTCTCAAAAATAAAGTTCATATCTTCGCACCGCCGTGTAATATCCTATATATATCCTTCGCGTGCTCGGTGAAGAATTGTCAATTATCAAGACATGCTGTAATCTGGCAGTTAGTGGGTCCAATCTTCCAACTCAGAATGTTGCTTGTTAGAGCCCGGCCTCTGCCGGCGCCTTAGTAGCCCTTGTTACCCCTTTGTACCCCTTAGTACCGCTTAGTACCCCTGAATACCGCCTAGTACCCCTTAGAACCCTTGTTACCTCAGTGGGTAACAAGGAAATTGGTGCGAGAAGCAAACCGAGAGAGCCTGCTGCCCCCGCGTATGCAGTCAACTCCTTCTTAACGGACACCTCTATATAAAGGAAATCCGACTCTGAAGAGGACACAAAACCAATCCCAGCAACTGATGAGACCCATGTGGAGGGTCGAAACCATGGTCTTGCCTGTACAAATCGGCAGTCAAAAGACTTGCTTACAAAAGGGGGAAACATATTCACGAAACTCACAGTTTTGAAAGGGGCTAATTGTAACACATTTGACTGAACACAATGTCATCAAACGGTGCCAAACGTCATACGCATTTTAATGAAAAAATGGCACTTTAGAAAACAAAGACAGGCATTCCAACGACAAATCTGTTCACAGCCACTGTTCGCATCCTTTCTTAAAATCACGTACTTGTCAGTGCAAAAATATCAAGAGGCTAAATTGGCTCGTTAGAGCTAAAATATGAAAGGTAAACAAAAGGGTTTCACGCAGGTAGTGATTATGTGGCCTGTCACCCCTTGCAGTTTTCTCGCGTTAATTCAATTTCTTTTTAAGACGGGCACCTCTCTAACACCATGAACACTGATAGGTTGTTCTGACCCCGACGGTGTCCATCTTAGCGAAGGCTGACTGCATCAATGGGTACTGGCGATCTAAGAAAAATACTGAGGTCACCTTGCTAGATAGGCTCAGTCTCCAGCCGTGAGTGTCTCGATGCGCCCGCGATTCTCGCCACCTTCACGGCTGGGCGCACGGGTTTGGTTGCATGTCCGTGACGTCATTACAATTTTAATAATTATGCAGACAATCCACACGTCATTTGCTTAAATTTTACCTGTTTTTTTTTATCGTCTTGAAAAAAAGCGAAATGCGAAAAGTATGCCTGAAACGTCCTCCTAAAAGTGTGAAATTTCAAGAGAAAGACGAAATCCCCCTAAATTATGCCGCACATTCAGCCCCGCAAATTTCAGGGGGCTTGTCTCTGATTGGTCAGTCTAAACAATAACCAAACCCGTGCGCCCAGCCGTGAAGGTGGCGAAAATCGCGGGCGCATCGAGACACTCACGGCTGGAGACTGAGCCTACTTGCTAGATGGCCAAGAAAGACTAGAAAATACATTAGTCGGTTATGTTTCGGAAACCGGTTTAAGCTGGCGCCGTTTGTATGGGGCCTGCAGCCCACGTAGAACTTTCCGTTCTAGTGAGTAGTCCAGTACCTCTTGTGAACCTCTAATTTCAGAGGCATTCTAAAACAATATTGCTCATTGTCTTCAGGGATAGGGGCATTGTTTGTGCCCTTTGTCTTATTGTTCTTATGGCCAATCATGTGAGATGTTCAATGAGGTGCTGGTCGACTCGTTCTAGTACCTAAATTCTTCTTGCAATTGGGTACTGTGGGTGTCACTTTCTAAAACTAACAACTAGCGTGACACTTCAGTAAGAGCTATTTGAATAAAGGGCCATTTAGTGTCACAGTGTGTATGAGTCAATTGAAAAGAACGCTAGTAGTAGACTTCACAGCCTTCTTCCGCTCAAATGCCTGTTCAAATAAAATCTGCATTCCAGGAGGCAGTCGAGCTATACCTAAGTGTAGCACCAACGCTACAAGAATTCCTTTTTCAAGATTGCACAATCACTTGTGGAATTTGGCTAATTTTTAGGGGTATTCTTATACATGTGTATAGTTTCCTTCTGTTATTGTAAGTACTTGTGCCTCACAGCTCTCGAGCTGCTGGGCGTGACACACTTATCATCCATACCTTAGCTCCAGTCCACCGTTCTCTTCAGTCATAGCTCGGCTTGATCTGAGGGCTTGGTTTTCTTCCTGGGTCTCAGCCTCCTCTTGCTCTTCGGCCAAGTCTTGCTCGTGCTCTTCCAAAGTCACTGGCATGGACAACAGTTCTCGTTTTGTTTTGAACTCCAGCAAAAATATCGTTGGAGGAAATAGAATACCCAGCATGGTCTAATAATGAGAAAGGAGGTTGAAGTGGTATTAAGGCATTTCTTTGGGACATGTCAGGACATTGCTAATCACTTTCCCCACTTTTTTCAAAATCTGAGTGTTAATAAAAGTTCACACCTTCAGTATTGCCGAGATTCAGAATCTTCGACAAAATAATGGCGTTTAAGCAACCAAACAAGATAGCCAATAAAACGAGTTTACCTTGACTGACGTCTATCACGGTAATAGGGTACTTAAGGTAATGCGGAGGTAATAAAATAAGGAAGTATTAAATTAAAGTAACAGCCTCAACTTAGGTTTGAACAAAACATATACTCAAAGTTTGTAATAATAATTGTCCTTTGACACCATCTGTTCCTCGAAGAATACAGTTTTTCACGCGCATCGCCTTGAGAAATCTGTTCGCTTCTCGGAACTGCAAGTCTTCAGGTGGAAGTGAAGAGTTGGAATACGAGGTTGGGTATGGTAAGAATACGATTTTCGAAATTAAAGCCAGAGCCCTGGTTTGTCCCTGTTTCTGACAAATAAAGAACGAGAACGACGTGACAAGAGATGAGCAAAAGTGTGTGGTCTAGGTTTAATAAATCGACTTCGTATGCCGATCTAAAGGCCGATTTACACGGTGCGATTTTAAACCTAAAACATCCTTACAACAGTCGCACGCAACACGAAAAATGTCGTAGGATTTTAAAACATGCGATAGTCGTAGCCACAATCAAAATTTTAGAATGACGAGTTGTATACGATCTTTGCCAGACGCAAGCAGCGCTC
Source organism: Siderastrea radians (assembly GCA_964017195.1). Taxonomy (NCBI): domain Eukaryota; kingdom Metazoa; phylum Cnidaria; class Anthozoa; order Scleractinia; family Rhizangiidae; genus Siderastrea; species Siderastrea radians. The sequence goes on from OZ024888.1 coordinate 47,689,494, forward strand.
GCTCCAAAAGTCGCATACGACAGAAGTAAGCAAAAATCGTAATATCATTGACGGAGAAAATTTCTAGCAAGCATCTCCGCTAGGAATAGGTTGATTATGTATTTATTCTGTAAGCTTATTTGTAAGATCGGGTTAGCACAGGATAGGAAATCCAAATACACAGTTACCTTAATTGAAGAGCGATGCGCAGACTTCATAGCTCCCGTCCATATGTCAGTGAGGAGGGTCTGACAACTACAATGAGCTAGGAATTCCTCGTGCTCAATGGCGACAGCAAGCGACAGGCACGTCTGTCCGCCCCAGTTCTCTAAGTTGTAGGTCAAAAGCTGTTGGGCAAGTTCCTCGTTTGTTCGGAAGCACTGATCTAACAAACCCAGGGCGAGTCGTTTGAACTCTCTAGACAGAGACAGAAAGAAGATTAGATAGGTAGGTACTTTATTAAAATACTTTGCAGCTCATAGAGCTGACTTGCGTATTCTACATTCTATGATACAAATTTACAAAATTTAAAATTTAAAATTTATAATATCTAAAATCTAATAACAATAATAATAATAATTATAAAATTTAATAATACTAATAATTATAATTATAATATCTAAAAACTATATCGCTAATAATGATAGCATTAAAAACCTAGTTATTCACTTTTGCATTCACCAGAGAGCATGACGCCATAATAAAACTGTTTTTAAATCTGTTTGTCTTACACCGCGGCAAGTTAAAGGTGCGCGCGTGCCTTAAATTGTACTTACAATCATATAAGGGTGGCAAAAGTTCCTTAAGTTTGTGGCCACTGTCGTTACAGATATTCTCAAAGGTGTGCTTGCAAATATCATTGTGATGCTTCGCTACAGTTGGAAGGTTCACTAGCGCTAGAGCATGCTGATACTCAATGCCGGGGCAGATGATTCGCATCGCCCTCCTCTGAACGCGCTCTAATTCGTGCGTTAAGTAAGCCGGCAGAGAATAATGGAAGACAGGTGTGGCATAATCAATAACGGAACGCACACATGAGCTGAATGAAGAGTAATAAACGATACAACTGGATTATGTAGATTACATTTTAGTAGTTCCGTAGCATAAAGGGACTTAGAATTACTACTGCCCTCCAGATGTGGTACTTTTCCATCACAGAATTACTCCTAGCATATTTTTACCGGTAGCCCATTTATTTACACCTGAGTAGACTGGGGAGGGCTAATTTTCTTTTTATGCCCTCTTCAAGATGGCGGACATTTGCATTTTTCACTCAGTATTAAGCTCTTTTCGGCTGTTTGGTAATTCCTCGGAATAAATGACAATTTATGTTTTGGCGAATAGTTGGCAAATTAGTATTAGAAAACGAATAGTGTTCATATAATGCCAAAACGCCACGATTGACATGTTAAAAAAGGTTAGTTCGAGAAACTAACATCTCGGTAATGTAAATTTAGAGATGTTTGAATCCACTCAATTTATGAACTGTTTGTTTGTTTGTTGGTTTTTTTTCCTGGTAGAAACATTAATCGGTATCGGTACCATCTTGAAGTGGGTGTAAAAAGAATATTAGCTCGGGGAGGGGGAGGGGGGAGGGGAGCGGAGAGACATATCATCGAAGGCACTGACTCTTCGATTTTCCGATCGAAATGGGGATCGAAAGTTAGACACGTTAACCATTACACCATATCTCCTGTGCTATGCATACAGCAAGACGGTGGCTTAAAACTTTTAACACCCAAAGTTAACAGATACTTTAGCCTTAGTAAAAATGGCTGACATTTTTTGGTTAAAGCTAGCTCGTTTCTCAAGACCTATAAAATTCAGCATTATACAAACAAAGTGAGTGGCCCAAATTCGTTTATGACAGGATACCATTTTGTTTAGAAAATCCTTTAGATTATTTGAGATAGTACAAAGGAATGTTTCTACATTTAGTGTGTAATATCATTTGCTTTTGCACAAAACTCACTCGACATGCGCGTAAAGCTCGTCAGTAACATCTGCTTTTGCGTCATCACGTTCGGTCAGCCTCGCCATATTGTTGTACAATTTTCCCGCCACAAGCGCCCGCGCCAGATTCTCGTCACCACGCTCCCACATGAAGAGTGCCATTTTCTGCATGTTGCACAGCACGGACCACAGAAGCAACTCTTTATATGAGTTGGTCACGTGAATTGAGTGCGACATGTGATCATGGTGTCCATCCACAAACATCTTCATGTTAGCCATATCAAGTGCCTTGAAGGAAGAAAACAGCTGTATTAGTTTCAACCACTTCACTGTGTTGAGGCCACCTCTACAGAGTAACTTTTGAGCTACAAGGGCGATATAAATTTTAGAAAAACTAAAACACTTTGTCACCTTGGGGTAAAAATTCGTAAGTCAGTATCAATTCTTACAAAGAATTTGGAAAATTAATTTTCACAGCATTTTTCACATACACAATATTTATGAGATTGCAAGTTCATATAGTATTTATAAGCCGTGTCGGCAAACTCGTGTGTTTGCACATAGAATATGAAATTGCCGTAGAATCACAGTTTAAGGGAAGTTTTTTTCAAAACCGTCCGTTCTCTTTTTAGCTTGTTTGATTAATATGTACACGTCACCTGCCAATTTGCTGATACATACACAACAGCCGTTTCAATGGAATACTTTCACATCGTCACATGCATCAGATACGAAGTGCTTTTTCAATGTAACCCAACCAAACCACTGGATTGTTACCAGACAAGTGTGGGGGAGACGACACTCGGAACCGTAAAATATGTAGAAAAAACACGAAGGGAAGACAAGTTTTACCCTTTTGATCGTGCTATAATCCTTGCCATGTCCTTTGTAAGTTCCGCCCAACAACCGTCGTATGGCACTCTTAACATCGGCAAGAGTAAAACCGGATTCTATCTGTAGGAAGATGTAATAATACAAGTTACTAACTAGACTTTTACAAGCCGACTGAGGAGAAAGTCCACTTGGACTGTTCATTAAGTAACCGTGCGCAGGTCGAGATTCTCCACCGTTACTTGCGAGCTATTCCTTGCAACATACATGTTATCACTTTGGTACAAGTCTACCATGGTAATCGAAAACAAACGAGGCGACATCTTGACATTTTTTCACTAAACAAATCATGGACGACTGCAAAAAAGAATTAACTCCATTTCAATGATTAAGTAGGACGACCCATTTGTTGTACGCAGTGCCTGATTATAGACCTTAGTTTTTTCCTACAGAACATTTTAAACTGTTTTCCAGCTGTTATCTGTTCAGTTACACAAGTTTCATTTATAAATCCTTTGCCCACCAAATGTGATAAAGTACAAATTAAAATGACAAAATGATGAATTTTTCAAACTTTCACTTGATAGTAAAAAAAAAGGAAAACAAACAATTCTGGCCGTAAAGGAATTCTCAACAGCTTTCGATTGCATGATGGTACCTTCAGTTGACATTTTTAAACAGATCTGATTAAAACGCATATTTTTCGGGCGGCTAAATAAAACGATTTTAGTCATTTATATTGGGATGGCCTTTTCAACTTTTTTCTTTTTACATCACCGTTATTAGTCATTTTCATTCTTAAGTCTTATGCTTGTTTGTTTATTGTTTTTTCTTTTTTTATAGAACAATTTTTTTGTACAGCGCTCTTGATCACTGAGAAAATGTAAATAGTTCTGTATAAATAATTCAAATTATTATTAGTAGTAGTCGAGGACTTCTTCCTCATACTCAGCAAAAGGTAGAAGATTGCAACATTAACTCACAGTATAAGAGATATCTATATACTCTGTGAAGTAGCCTTACTTTATCTTTGCCGATGATTTGTCGAAATACAACACTTGCTGAAGACCTTTTCCTCTACAAAAGAAACCATTGCATTAGAAAAGCATTAGAAAAGAACTTTCTAACTTCTCTCCTTTTTTTAAATAACAATAATCCTTTTTAGTTCTATAACACACTGATCAGAGTTCGGGATAGGGGGTGATAAAATCAAAATACTAAATACATGAAATAGAGACCGAGAATTTTAAACTGTAGCCCATGACACAATACCTCAAAACCATTGACTTCTACACCCAGCCGGCCCTTGCATAACACCTCTAACCGAGCTAAAAATGTTTGCAAGTAAAGCGACCTATTATCATTATTATTGTTGTTAGAATAATCATCATCATCATCCAGGTTTATGGGCTTCTTTATCATCTTTATCTTCATCATTGTTGTTGTTGTGTTGCACTCACCGCCTTGTAAAGCTCCTCTAGCCGAGTTGTGGTCAGAAACCTGCTCATACTAACACCATTCTCCAAAAGAAGATTCACAAACTCGACACGATTGTTCACTAGAGCATCCATCATCGCATCTTCTAAGGCGTCCATCTGGTATGAGGAAACATACACTAATATGTAACAAGGCTTCACAGGAATACGCCTCTTTTTTTCAGAACGCATAAAAAAAAAAACAAAAACAAAGAAAAAATCGGTCCACCGACGCGAACCTGTGCGGCACGGTGCGGCTTCATGAACGGCTTAATCAGAATCCTAAAAGGTGTTGGTCTTCCTAGGTTAAGATGAATAGTTAGGCATTATTAATCCAAACTGTTTATGATATTTTCCACAGAATATTTATATAAGGGCAATACTGAGCCTCTTTGGCCGGCCGTGGGAGGGATCACGAAATGTCCACGCTGACTTTGAACGTTAATACCTTTTTTTCTAAAATGCACCCAAACTCCACCAAACTTTGTGACTTTTCCCAAGATTTAACTGGAACATACTTCAACTGGCCTTGTTTCCCCAGAATATTGAATATTTCTGTTTCTAATGAAAAATTATAACTTTGTTGCGGTAAAGTTTGCATTTTTACGTAATACAAATTCTTTTCTATTTTGAGTTTTATTGGACATACTGTGTACTCTGGAAGTTGCGTTCTCTCGTTGGGCTTATCGCAGGCTAAAAATGTCCACGACGTGTTTACATTTGCATCAGTTTTGCGGTTTTGAGTGTAAGGATTAACCACTCCCGAGATTAATATCAAGAATACCTATGATTTGCATTCAGTTACCTCCCATTTCTGATCCTCTGTAAAGATCTCTGTTCTGGCGATATCAGCTCGATTCCAGATCAGCGCCAAACTTAACTGGTCAGCGGCAGACGCATGTTGCGCTGTGAACAACAAGACACACCTTTGCTATCACGTTTTGCCATAATGTCACGTTTTCTTATGTTTGGCGATTTTCTAACACCCGTTGCCTTTTGTAATCTTACCTCCTCATCGCAACTTGTAATTAACTTGTGACACATAATAAACACAAACTAGCTACGAGTTGTGAAAACGTGTTATTACAGTTTGCGTTTACAAGCGTATTTAAAAAAAACCTGCATGAGTTTTTAATACGACGGTTAAAGAGTCTTTGAATAACTCGTATTTGAAGAAAAAATGTCCAGTGTTGCTATGGACGAAATAAATATTTGTACAAAGGCACTGCAAGCTCCTTCAAACAGCACTACGGTTGGCCAAACCTGACAGGATCAGTGCTCAAAACTGGAAAGAAGGCGGGGACAGCTGTTTCGCCCTTATTGGGGCTCGTCAGCGCGTGGTAGCTGAAACACAATGAGACTCAGTGACACTTCACCTAACTCATATATGCTCGCTAAACATTCCAGTTGAGCTATAGAGTGGATTGATCTTTGGCCATTCGCCACACGTGATGTGTGGCGTGATCGATGGCCGATCTGCTGTCCGCGTCTTCTTTCTCGTTTTGAGCACTGATCATGTCAGGTTTGGCCAACCGTAGTGCTGTTTGAAGGAGCTTGCAGTGCCTTTGTGCAAATATATGTTTCATTATGGACGAAATGTTCAAGGATAAAACCGTGTCAGTCATGATCAGCAGGGTGAAAAGAGAGCGATTATAGATGTTCCTTGTGCGTGGCCTTATCTTTTGCCCTTGTTTATTAAGTATGGAATAGTTGTATGGAATGGTTGGCTTTCTAGCTCTTTTATTTACAACGCTGTGATCTACTTCTGATGAAACGTTGATCAATTAGTGATTTCCTTGTGCTCTCTGACGTCCTCGGATTGACAAACACTTTTAAAATTGTCTGTGGAGTCTTTATTGAATGGTCGTATAAAGACCTGCTTTTATCTAACTTAAAGTTTTTGCAAATCAGACTTAGTCCGCCAACTCATTGAAGATATATATTTGAATTCGAGCTCTAATTTGATAAAACTAAGCTGTACATGTTTGAAGTTAGGAAGAAACTCTCTACATACCTTTCAAAAGAGCTCTTAATATTGCTCTGTCGATATCGATACCATCCTCATCCATACGAAATATTGTAATCTGAAAGCAAAACATAAAAAGCAGAGCAGATTTTTTTTACGTTTACTTATTTTAGTACTTCTAAAAAAAATCTGCTCCAGAGGATTTTGTTTAAAATCTTTCATTTGTTACCTTTTTTCATGCAAACTGGGATGACATTAAAAAATATAGGGTCACCGGGTTAGTTTTCGTGCTGTTAGCGTCGCAAGCTCTAAAATATAAAATAGGTCTATTTCAGTCTTTCAGGGGAAAGTGGCTCTCTTATTTGGCCATAAAGGGGTAAGCGCCGCGTGCAGTGTTAGCCAAGTCTGCGTGAGGATCTCATCATAGTAAACTCCTATTGGCAAGGGAATTATACAAACTTTACTGCTCAGAACTACATAAGTCCGATTGATCAGTTATCGTTAACTCCTGTTGGAGAGTGAAGTATGGAGAACTGCATGACTTCATTTAGCGTTAACTGTCTTAACAGGGCCTTGGTCTATCAGGATTCTACCATTGGCGTAATGTCCTCAGTGTGCATGTACACTAAATAAGTGACTTTGTCTGAAATTTTATGAAATTAATTTTTCTTTCAACGGAGAGACTGAAGTTATGTTGTAAAAGCGGGCGAATGGCGTTGTCAACTTACGTATCTCTTGTTTCCTACGCATTTAAGTACATCGTGGTAAACAGATATGCACTTCGCCTCGTTGCATTCTGGAAAGGCCTTTTGAATTTTCATTAGAAGTTGTTGGTGTTCAACAACTTCAGCCATATCTTCCATGTCGGTGCTGTGGAAAAGCAATAACAAATAAAAGAAGAGAGGGTTAAGTTCAGTTAAATTATCGTCCCGTGAAGGAAAAGCGTTGCGTCAAAGTCTCCTAAAGGAATGGAATAGAGCGTGTTCATGGCGCCCATGCTGGAGGAGCAAAACAATAAAAACTATTTGCATAAAAATAAAACTTTTTTTCCCAATGGAAAGGGATTCTATTGTTTTCCTCCTCCGCATGTCCGCTGCGTACACACGCTGGAGCTAAAAATACAGGATAATATACTTACATTGGCTCAATTGTCAGGTCGACAATGACGTATTGTGGCTTATATAACACGTTCCAGGCTCCGGAAGAGTAGAAAAAACGAATGAGAAACGAGCATGAAAATACATTGAGGCTGAGGAGAGCTTCTTTTTTTCTAGGTCCCGCGCGTCCTATTTTTGCAGTCCTTACTTTCTGAGAGCCTGGAAAAAGTTGTGGATGGTCTAAAGATATCAAATATCATGAATATAGAGTGTACAGGGGAATCGACTCTATCGATTAGAAGAATAACTGATAAAAAATACAATGTGTGTTCAAGTCTATCCGATGTTGTTCGCTGAACCACGACAAGCAGGATTTGATAACAGAAAGAACAGCCTCTCTTAATTGAGTTTTTAAAACAGTAGTACACACCCGTCATTTGAAATAATAAGGCTGTGAGCATGCGCTAATATATCAGCAGCTCTACCGCTGCCTTCAGCTATGACGACAGGCACAGCTGGGTTGCTGGTTACAGATTCCAGGACTGTAAGGATTGTGTTTGGACCTCCCTCTAGGACTAGCAGCACCACAGGAATACCATGTGACTTATCTAAAGATATGAATAGAAAAACATGTTTTCTTTTTCAGTAATAGGAATGAAACGAAAATAGTTTATGAACGCTATTTATTACTAAGATTAAAACTATACTTAAGCTATCTAAGGTTAAACTCTGCGAATGTTATTCTGCCTCTGGTAGCTATCAATTTTCAGTGAACTTGATTATTTTAGTATCAAATGGATAATGAGCAAAATGTTCCTTGATAAAGAGAACGATAGGTCACGTGAGTTAAAGGCCGTGCATTGACCGCGCTTACATGCAACAGACTCTTTTTGAAGAACAACAGAACAGTTACACTTAAAAACTGCTTTTAATTTTTCGGCTCGTAGTTTATTCCGCAGTCTTGTGAGCTTCATTGCGCTGGTGAACCAGAGGGATGCATGGCATATGGCTTAGTTATCTACACTCACCTCTCGAAATCTTTTTGGTGGTTATGCAGTTTTGAAGACTGGCTCTGAATGGGATCTCGCCTCCATACTTTCCTTCCCTTCCATCATCCACCAGGATGAAATGAGTATGGTTGTTATCCAGGCACGCTCCCTCAGACAACAAACTGGAAGTCATGTGATACGTGACCACGCCCTGTGTTAAAAAGCAGGTGACAGATTTCTCACAATTAGGCGAAATGAGATTAACATCGAGGTACGGATTAGCCTACGAGCAGGCTCACTTAGTTTCCCACACGTACTCAGCCAAGAATGCGTGCTCGCAGTCTCAGAATGCGGAATTGTCTTCATGTAACGCTTAGAAAGGAACGAACAATCTGGGATAAATGTTTATTTGGAAGCTTGTAAGCAAAGAGAAAGAGGAGAGAGAGAGAGAGAGAGAGAGAGAGAGAGAGAGAGAATGAATGAATGAATGAATGAATGAATGATTGAATGAATGAATGAATGAATGAACGAATGAATTCCATCAGTAACAAAGGTCACTGTTTTACATGAAAGCCGAGCCGAACACAATTAACAATTAATAGGTGGAGAAATATAGATAAATAAATTGATTAAAAATGGCTCTCTAGGGCCTAACAGATGAAAGCTCTCGTTTGAAAGTCCCCAAGCTTTTACACTGCTTTACCTCGCAGGGTAGGTTGTCCCAAATTTTTGCGCCAGAGTCGATGAAAGTTCGTTTTAGGTACACAGTTCGTGGCTTACCAAGAGCACGCTGAGAATTATTATTATTACGAAGATTAGAGAGAGAGAGAGAGAGAGAGAGAGAGCAGTTAAAATGGTTTACGTTTTGCTTGTATGCTAGTAAACATCTGTTAATAGTAATTTGTTACCATAGGGCTTAATCGTTAAATAAATAAAGTAACGTACAATTAAGTGAGACGGCAGTATTAAAAAACCTATCAGTTCTGAATTTCAATCATTGTCAAATTTAATTTTAATTTGAAGTTGCCCCCTTTAAGCAGAATTTTTCTTGACCAAGAGAGTGTCTTGACGTGATTTCTCGTTTCCTATTAGTGATGGTCATGGTTCACGTTGCGCTGCCGCTCAATTTTTGCCTTCGTACGTACAATACCGGCCTGTTGAGAAGCCTCGAACAGAAATGACTTTATCAACAGATTATATTAAAATCAATTGCTCTAACCTTACTGTTGATCAAATCCGACTTGTGGTCTACAATGCCCCACGTGGCGATTCCTATCAAGTGCAGCTGAGATGCTTTGTCTTTCAACAGCGGAGCCCCACGTGACATGACCGTGTGTCCCTTTACGGCCTCTCCCACGTGACGCATCACGCCAGTGTTTGTTCCGCCCGTGATGATCCAAGCGCCTGTAGTCTGGGCTGCCTGTGGAACATGATGAGCCGTTAGGAGTTCACACTCTTGTGTCTTGCTCAGTTTAGAGTCCATTCTCGTCCCCAGAGCCCACGATCCTTGTGGTCTGCACCAGAGATCGAGCGCAGACCAAAAGGATCGTGGGCTCTGGGGACCAGAAGGTTCAGAGTCGTTTCACTGGCGTTTAATTGCATGATTTTCCTTGAGATCATCCACTGATCACATCGAGAGGCTAGAAGCTTTGAATGCAAGCCCAACCGCAAGCACACCACGTTGAGCACGCAAAATTGGACATTTTGGTGTAGGGAAGTGGGAGAAATAGAGATAAAATAACGCAACGTTGAATAATGATTTATAATTGGAAAAAATTATCCCCACATCAACTAATATAATTGTGAGGAGAGGGTGAAAGAAGCTACCTACATCACTAGAGATATATATTAACTACACCACGCTAGGGTGATAAAAATTCCACTTCTTCGTCAAAAAACTTGCCTCGCAAAAGCCCACCACAAGTAAAAAAAGTTGAAAAAGAGACCTTCTGGTTGAAAAACGAAATAGCGCGTCATTCTTCAGGGAAAGGTTAAAGTTTATATCCATAAACGAGATTTAAAAATAAAATACCTTCAGCAGTCCCTGTCGAAGCACGTTCTTTAACTTAGGATGCAGCAGAAAGCTTTTTGCTCCGCCAGTCACAGAGATGAGTAGCTTGGGTAACTCTAATCTCCATTCTTGTGTTAAAAGGCGAAGAACTTTTTCGGGATCGGTGTCATGAGAGATCCGGATGAACTACAAAAAGAGAACAAAAAAATTGAATAAAACAAATGAGAATGAATATATGAAATAACCATATATGTGATTGAACTGCGGATGAAATAATGAAACGATGACGACCATCGCAGTTAAAGATATTAACTTAAGCAGTTGACAAAAGAACAACCGGAAAAAAAATTCTAAAAAGGACAACCTGAAAAAAAAATTCAAAAAAGAACAACCTGGAAAAAATTCAGGCTTAAACAGACTTCGTACCCATGATCTCTGTGATACCGGTGCAGCGCTCTATCCAATTGAGCTATCAAGCCAACTTAGGAGGTTGGTAAAGAGCGCTGCACCGGTATCGCAGAGGTCACTAGTTCGAACCCCGTTCAAGCCTGAATTTGTCAACTGCTTAAGTAGTTGATATCATTAACTGTGATGGTTGTCATCATTTCATTATAAAACACTGAAATGATGACAATAAATCAATTTTCTGCCTTCTTCGACATAAACACGTTAAGTTGTTAATGTATATTGCAGGGGCCCTTGACGCACTTTAGCTGTCCTGACCTTAGCCCTGCTTGTTTGTCCAGCCCCAGTAAATTCCAGTTCTCCATAGGCGTCCGTTGGTTCCTCGATTGTGTGTCTGTTCACGTCCCACGTGACCTCGCTGGATGGAATATGGCGTACTGCCTCGGGTTGGTGATCATTGTCCAGTATACCACAACAGCAACTGAAACAATAAGTGGTCAATTGGTTTACGATTTACACTTTCGTTTAGGTGCTACTGTACCGATATACACATCCTCGGAGACCCAGGGGCAGCTAGTCGGGACGACGGGATTTTCATGGGCGAAAGTTTACAACAAGAGCGGGAGAGCCCCTGGGCTCTTACTCTTACCGAACGAGTTCCAGAAGCGTTTGAAATCCCGCCTTCTGATTGGCCAGAAAAATTTTTTTCTAGCCAATCAGCGAAGAGGAACAGCCGGGCGACTCTCATGTCTTCTTACACGAGGTTGTTTTCCTCATCAATCGCCGTAGTAGCGTGGCCCGTTCAACGGGAACATTTTTGAGGAGAGTTTCAGAAACAAAAAAATAAATAAATAAACGAAGTCGAGGAAATCGCAAACTATAACGTGGCCGCAAGAAAACAAACACTCACAGGGAATTTTTCACGGCGGACTTCTCGAAGGTAACGCAAATTTTTAGAGCTAACGACTCCCCTTTCTCAAGTGTTGCATGAGGCTAATAGCTACTCGAGTTAACGATGTTACTAATTATTTCTCCTTGTTCGTTGAACTACGTCTGAAACTCTCCGATGCACGGGCCACGCAACTATGTCGATCGAGCGTGGGAACCACAGTTAACCAAAGCGTAATATGAGTGTTTGTATGGAGCTGACATTCGATCGAAAATAATCGGCGGTTTTCCTCTGAAAATGCATTAAAATGGAAATACATTTCAAAAACATTACCTGCTGTGTGTTTGCTGTGTTTTTATTGCTTTTCCGAGCTTCTGGAGGCCGATCTGGGCGATTTTCTGCTTAACGGTCGATGCGAGGTCATGTCACGTACTAGAGAGAACTAGTTCTCTCTAGTACGTGACATGACACGCTCGATCAACATGGTTGCGTGGCCCGTACATCAGAGATGGAAAGTTTCAGACGAAGATCAACGAAGAAGGACAAATAATTAGTTACATTGGAGAAAGGGGAAGTCGCTAGCTCTAAAAATTTGCGTTACCTTCGATAAGTCCGCCGTGAAAAATTCCCTGTGAGTGTTTGTTTTCTTGAGGCCACGTTATAGTTTGCGATTTCCTCGACTTCGTTTATTTATTTATTTTTTTTTTTCTGAAGCTCTCCTCAAAAATGTTCCCGTTGAACGGGGCACGCTACTACGGCGATTGATGAGGAAAACAACCTCGTGTAAGAAGACATGAGAGTCGCCCGGCTGTTTCTCTTCGCTGATTGGCCAGAAAAATAATCAGAAGGCGGAATTTCAAACGCTTCTGGAACTCGTTCGGTAAGAGTAAGTTCCCAGGGGCTCTCCCGCTCTTGTTGTAGACTTTCGCCCATGAAAATCCCGTCGTCCCGACTAGCTGCCCCTGGGTCTCCGAGGATGCGATATACAAGGATGAACACAAAAGAATACACGGTAAAACCAAAAATTTAGAATTGGAAGATCATCATACAGTAGCAATCCGAATAAGTTTGTTTGTCCAGTTATTCCGGCACACCCTTGGGACGCCCCCTCCCCCTGCTTTGTCCAGTGTTGACAGCAGAACTCTGTGGGCAACGATGGGGGTACGTTTCTGCTTGTAAAAGAAGCTTGACGTCAACAGTGTGTGGCGAAAGGAGTGAGTGCGTGGTGCAGTGTGAGATTTTGTGAAGTGTCCCTAGCTTAATGAACGTGATTATTGTTTTAAGTTTTCCGTGCTTGTCAAACCTTGTCATTAGAGAAAAATAACACTACATCAAGAGCTAAGGCAAAATCATACTTACCGTCTTATTTCTTTCTTTGAGGGGATAAACTGGCTACAAGTTCTTCTCTTAAAAGTGGAATATATCCACGAATCCTTGCCACGAATGGGCTATTGAAGGCAAAAGGCGACATACTTTAGCAAGTCAGTTAATTTATGATGGTAGTCCATTTGGGGTGAATTTTACTATTTCCGACTCTCATGCAGTTGCAAGTGTAAAAAAACGTTTTTTCTAAGCGTTTTATTTTTTTTTTTGCATTTTCAACTGAACAGTGTGAAGTTGAAAGTGACAAAAATGTCAAAGGAACCTCGAGCTCATAGAAGAAATTCGTTCAAATTTAGAATTTTTTCCATTTAAGCGCTATAGACCAGAAGCCATTTTCTGACGTCGAGGCGAGGTTATGGAATCCAAACGGTCGAAAAAAAATGCAAGCTTAACGGTCCGGAGGATTCTGGTAGCTGTAGTCAAATGACGCCCTGGTGAAAATCAACGAGGGTGGCTACAAATGTTCTGAGGCAGTTGTCACGGGCACGCCACGATTGAATTAAAATTTACAATTTTTTAGGCGGGATAACCAAACCAAATAAGTCCTCAAACGATGACTTCCATGGCGGATACAAACTTGAAATACTCTTAAATTTAAAGGTTGCCTATTAAACAAGTACGTTATATTTTTTCGAAATAAGGCAGGGATTTTACCCGGGTGTCGAAACCTAGATAAACTCCAAGAATGACCTAGAATTAAATATTTTCTCAATGGCGTCAAAGTAATTTTACTTCAAGTACCAGAATTCTTCAGGTTGTTGTTTCCTGATACAAACGAATGATGTTTTTTCTGTTGTGTAAAAACCCGCCATCGTGACGTAGGACAAGAAGGGACGCAGCATCGTTTCCAAAAAAAAATAATTTTTTTCCAAAGGTACGGCCCCTTTCCACTTGTCAGCGAAAGATTTTTGTAAACCTCTAACTATACAAAGACGTGAAGAAGACCTGACTTTCAATGATAAAAGTAAAAGCGTTTGACTTGAAAACAGGATAAATTGCTATCGTAATCATATTGAAAAACGGTTTTTCCAGATGAGCTACCGTAGTCGACTAATATCTTCTGAAAATTCAGTATTTTTCTTCTTGAAGACCCTTTGTTCGAAGGCATGTTTGGAATGATTTCTTGTACACAGCTGTCCGAGAGTGTGTCACACTCTATGGACGTGGCTCCTAAGGAAGGACTTTTTATTCCTAATGTAATACTGGAAGGAAATGAGGAGGAAAAATTCCGGCTAAGTTCACTACAACATAGCTATGGGGTTTTTATTTCTTAATGGCCGTATGTATGTCAGAAGACTCATAATTTGTCTCAGACGCATTATCCGTCTCAGACGACTGAGACGTCTGAGACGTCTTTCAACTGAGATAAATACGGCCCATATAACCTTTTGTATATTACACTTGTATGACTTTAAACTGAAATCAACTGAGAAAGGTAAAGGAAAATACTGTTGATTTGTCGTTCAAAATTACGACAAACTAGGAACGTGAAATTAAATTCATTCATTTTTATCCATCACAACGTAAATAAGGCAATCCTGCGAGGACTAGCTCTGAAGCGTCCTTGCACACGAGCAAACGTTCTGTGACGAATTTTCTGTGACAAATGATTTGACCGTGTGCATGAGTGAACAATTTCTTTCTGACAAATTTCCTTGTCTGTGTGCTGGCAATGACTTCTAGACAGTGGGATAGCAAGCACCCAAGGAGGGAAAGCCGGAAAGTTGCACAAAGTAAGTGAAAAATACAGAAAAATATAAGGCTCATTTTTCAACTATGGGCAAGTTTAATTATATCATGTGGCTCGGAGCAGTAGTTTTATTACGACATGTAGCTGAAAACGCGGATAGGATCGTGAGTTTGCACGGACTTTGGAAAATGCATGAAATGGCAAAATAACTTAGTTAGGCTCGAAAAAAACACGCACGCGAAGGATCTGGGAACTAATTTTACGCAAAACTTTGACAAATTTGCTTTGACAATCTATCTACACGGGCAAATACCATTTGTCATAGAAAATTTACTCTTGTTATGGGGCTAAAAATACTCTCAAATGCACTGCTTCCAAGAAATAGAGGAAAAAGGCACATCGTTTCTAAAGGCGTTCCTGTGACGTCACATCTTTCAACCATTTCTTATAAATGTTCCTGTCTCTTGAAATGCTAAGATTTCGTGCCGTTGTAAACGAATACTGTATGTGTTCACGGAAGAGTGAATATTGCTTTGTCACATTGCAATCAGCCGTATCCAATATGTAAAACTGAAATGGCTAGCCTTGGTGGTCTCGTTGATCTCTGATCAAGACGAAAAATTGCCAACAAGTTCATACTCCAGTTTTTTTTTTGTCTTAATTTCTACCTTTTTGTTTTTGAGGATTTAATTCAAAGTTTTAAGCAATGGTAAACATAATGAGGCAACACCGACTTCTCTGAATTTAAATCAATGATGTGTGAAGTTTTAACTAGGGTGGTAATTATAAAATATTTTACATTACACACGTGAAAATTACAAGCAATGAAAAGGTTGAACTGAAAGGATTTTTAAGGTCATTTTTGGACTAATAGTTGAATCTATGGCAATGGTAAAAAAATCACGTTTTAATGTTCCAGCAGGTTCAAGCTTCCATACAAGTTCGGCTGGTTTAAGATTGAAACGACATTTGATTTCAAAAACAACAAAAATCTGTGCAAAGATGCCGTTCTTTGAAAGGTTTGGAGTTTGGTCTTAAAGAACGGCTTGTAGTTGCTATTCTAAGCAGTACTTGCAACCGAAGGTCGAGAGATGTTCTTCTAAAACTCAGACAGCGAGCCAAATATAGCGTTTTGATGAAGCACTTACACACATTCGACTAAGCAGTCAGTTTGCTCAATTTGTATACAAACGTATCACGCGACTCAAATTATAAATTAATTTTATAATGAATGATTCAAAGTTCTTTGGGCCTCTGTGGCAACTCCGAAGTTCTTAAGAACCCGTCAGCTTTTCAGAGTAAATGAACATCCCTCTAAGCTGAACAAATAGAATACTTCGTAAGCAGTAATACGCAATGTATTTCAGATAGAGCAGTTAAGAATAGGTGTGGACTGGGCTACATTTAGTCGAGACTCAAAACATATCATGAACTTTCTTACCCGTGTTTCATCCTGCTTGGAACGATTTTCGTCAGACGGGAAGCGATTTGTTCCCTCGATGCCATTTGATGCCATTTTCAAGTAAAAGTTTCAAGGTATACACACTGTAAATTCTGATTTCAGATAATTAAATCACAGAAAACATATGTAAATTTCGCATTTTTAGCTGGAAAAGGCGCCGTGCGAGAAATTGAGAATTGAGGAAGCTTTCCACGCTTGTCTTTCTCGAGAAATAATCACGCAAATTTATCGTGTACGGAAGTCAGCAGCTAAATTCCGGTTATACACAAAATCCTTTGTCACGCGTGATGTGATAATTATGTTGAATAAGAGAACTTAAATTTGACGTCAGGCTGAGGGCCAACACGTATTGAATGGCGGCAACATCATAATAATAATAATAATAATAATAATAATAATAAATAGAACTGAAGTAGAATCTCATTGTAATCAGTAACAATGGGTTGAAACAAGGTCAATGCAGTTAAAAATAAAGTAAGTTTTTTCTTTAAATATCATCCTGGTTACCAGGCTCTTACCCGTTGCGTTTTCTTAGGTGCAAGCAAGTAAGCAATCAACAAAAGCAACAAATTTGGAAGTAACTATCGGGAAATTTGGATGACAAGGACAACTTGCTGAATACCATATGAATTATTAAAAATGTTAAAGGCCTGGTTAAACCTTACTAGCGAAGGGTCATATGCGGGCCAAAGGCCGCGAAAGCCTGAATTTCGAAATGGACAACTCTATGCCAGTCACTTTGGATGATCATAGCTTGTAACCCGCACGGACGAGAGTACGTACATATATACGTACCTCCGGTCAACAATTTTACACCAGAACCCGCGAGAAAAACAAGTTTTGCGCGTCAGATGAACCACGTTGCTGAAACTCGTCGTGCACTGCCGGTATATGCGATTTCGTAATGTTGCCAAAACGGCCGCGAGAAATGTGTAGCTTCGCCTCACATTCCTTGTTTTTCTCTTTTTCTTTACGTTGTCTCTTTTTCATTTATTCTTTTTTTTTGTTTTTACTTTTATTATGGAGCACTGTAGTTACCTTTGCGAGTCACGACGGGCTTTGAATGCCGATACCTTTCAATATTTAGGAGCACCCTTGAAAGGCTGGCTTTAAAGAGCTCTTGCTCCCGGAGGACAGGGGAGCATTTGTTACGCCGGTAAACTTGCTGTTTATCGGTCCCAAAGCGAAGCAAAACGAATAAAGAACTTGGAAATCTCTTGACTCGTTTGTGGTTTATTTCAACTACGATTTCTCTTCGCTTTACAAAGATTTCAATGTCACGTGATAACCGCATGGTCACCAAATATGGAAAACCTGGCTCGCCGGAACCGGAAATAACAAATAAATTTATGTGGGGGGTCATTTTCTACTCGTCACGATTTTCTACTCGTCACACACTCCCCCGCTAAAATGATGTCCTCCTGGACATTTTACCTTGAACATGAATATCTAAATCTTAAATGAACAAAAGCACAATACTATTGTCATATAGGGTGATCAGGCCTACTATGATATAACATGCAAGTCCATTCCTTATCTCAACTCTATTTCAGTCCAAGGTCCTTCAAGATAACTGTGTATCTTCTTCGCAATTTACTATCATGGTGATAGATAAACGAGTGCTATTTTTTCTACCTAATATTACAATGGCAATCACAATAGTTCCGAGAGTTCATAGTTTCAACACGATGTATTCATCCGTGGTGGAATCCAGCAGTTCATCATGTACTGTGGATATATTGGGACGACCCACTGCTGAGGCTGCAGCCAGTACAATGGTGGCGGTGTATAAACACTACTTGGGGCTTGGATGCTCGATACATAGGATGGGTAGAGCGATGGAGTTCCAAGGGAGTCATAGTTGAGTAGAACAGGAGGGTGGCGATTTCGTACTGGTATTCCTAGCTGTAAATCAGGCTGTTCTGCGACCGGTAAGTCAGGAGGTGGTGGGTGGTCAGCCTCCAGGGGTACGTTACCCTGCTCAGCTTCTATCTCCATCCCATTACCTGCTACAGGTACTTCACTGCAATCAGCCTCTTCATTGGCTACAACTGGTTGGTCCGCCGGCATCTCCTGTTCAGACGCTCCATCGTATGTTATCTCCAAGAGTAGACCATCCCGACTGTCACTGTCACTCTCGCTTCCATCATCGTCCACCTCAAGCCGTTGTGCATTGTTCCGGGTTGCAGGTCTCCTTGCCTGTCTGTGGCGATGGACTGTAGGTGCAGTATCCACCGGAATATCGGGCAGGAGGAACTCACAGGGATGCAGTAAGTTTCGATGGAGAACTCTTGATCTTCCAGAAGGTCTTTCTGGTCGTACCTCAAATACTGGCATGTCACCCTTTTGCTCGACCACTGTATGTATGTCATCTTCCCAGTAGGAACGGAGTTTACCTGGTCCGCCACGCTCAGACAAGTTCCGCACAAGTACGCGGTCTCCAGGGCGCAACTGGGTGAAACGAACCTTCTTGTCGTAGTGTTTTTTTCCAGCAGTGGCAGACTTCTCGCTGTTTCTCATCGCAATTGCGTATGCTTCTTGCATTGCAGTTCTCCAACTCTCTACAAATTGAGTGTGAAATTGTTTGGGTGATCCTGGTGCAGTTCCAAACATGAGATCTACCGACAATCTAGGCGTGCGACCGAATAACAGGAAGAAGGGCGAGAAACCAGTTGCATCATTGCGAGTGCAATTGTAAGCATGCACCACTTTGTTGAGCGAGTCCTTCCATCTCGTCTTCTTGTCCTCGGGCAGCGTTCTTAGCATTGACAATAGTGTGCGGTTGAATCTTTCTGTCTTCCCATTCCCTTGGGGCTGATAAGGCGTAGTTCGGAGCCGCTCAATCCCGCTTAGCTTCTGTAGCTGATGGAAGAGGTCATTCTCAAACTCTTTACCTTGATCATGTAACAGTTTCGCCGGGAAACCGAATCTAGGGATGAAGTCGTTGAACAGCTTCTCAGCAGCAGTCTTGCTGGATTTATTCTTGGTTGCATAGGCCTGAGCAAATCTTGTGAAATGGTCTATGATTACCAAGACATACTCATATCCACCGGAGCTCTTTTCCAAGTGCAAGAAATCTATCGAAACAAGTTCAAATGGCGATGAGGTGATGATGGGGTTCAGTGGTGCACATGTTGGCAGAACCGGTTTCCGTTGATTCAAGCAACCACAGACATTCGTCACAAAGTGGGTGATATCCTGTTCCATTCCAGGCCAATAGAACCGTTCTCTAGCTAACTGTAAAACACGTGCTGCTCCCAGGTGTCCCATTTCTTGGTGGAGTTCTTTATAGACCGTGCGGTGGAACTGCCGTGGCAAAACAAGCTGCTTGTACTCGTCGGTTTCTCTATACAGCAAGCCATCTTTAACCTTGAGTTTGTGCCATTGTCTTAGTAACGCTTTAACACCTGGTTGTTCCTGGCGCGTTTCTTGGATGGATGGGCGTTTTCCCTCCAGTTTGAAAGCTAGAACCCTACCAATCGCATTGTCTTGCCTCTGGGCCTGCAGGATTCTACCATTGCTGATGGTATGCTGTCCAGGGCCAAGGGAGACATTGTCAATGTCCAGAACTATCTTATCATGCGTAATAGCAGACACCCATGTTGTAATCCCTTCACTCTGTGCTGTAACCGCGGTTATGGTGGCATTGATCTGGTCTGATGACATGACTTCTGTACAGGACCCCATATACGTGGTAAACTCCATAGGCATTCTTGAGAGCGCGTCTGCGTCACCATTGGAATGACCGGGCCTGTATTTTATGGTGAAGTTAAAATCTGCTAGCTCGCCGATCCAGCGGTGTCCAGTGGCGTTTAGCTTGGCTGATGTCAATACATAGGTAAGGGGGTTGTTGTCTGTGTAGACCACAAAGCTAGGAGCGTATAAGAGATAGTCCCGGAAGTGTTCAGTGATGGACCACTTAAGTGCGAGGAACTCTAGCTTCCCGGAGTGGAGGTGGTAGTTTTTCTCAGCAGGGCTGAGGGATCTAGATCCGTATCCTATCACTCTTAGCTTCCCATCTTGCCGCTGATATAACACTGCCCCTAGTCACTCTTGCGACGCGTCGGTATGGAGAACATATGGTTGGTTGTAATCGGGGAACCCTAGGATGGGAGGGCTCGTCAGGTGTGCCAACAATTCCTCCAGAGCCCCTTGATGATGGTCTTTCCAAACAACAGGTTTACTTGATGGTACACAGTTCTTATTGCACTTGGATTTACTCTTTGAAGGCTTGCTTTTGTCAGCAGGTGAAGCTTGCAGAAGATCAAACAATGGTTTAGCAACTTTCGAGAAATCCTTGATTTATCGTCGATAATACCCGAGAAGTCCTAGAAGCTTCCTGACTTCGCCAACTGTTCCTGGCCTCAAATCTTTCAAGGAAGTAACTGCAAGTGTCTTTTTCGGATCTGGTCTGTACCCATCGGCTGACACAATTTGCCCCAGATAATTGACTTCGTTTCGAAACAGTTCGCATTTCTTCCCCTTTAACTTTATGCCATTAGCACGAAGCCTCTGCAATACTGTGCGCACATGGTCAACGTGTTCTTCAAATGTTCCACTGTATACTAAGATATCATCCAAATATGGGATACAAATTCTGTCTCTAAGGCCGTCCAAACATTGTTCCATATACCGTTGAAATTCTCCAGGTGCATTCATTAACCCGAATGGGATGCGAACCCACTCAAATAAGCCCCATGGAGTAATAAATGCTGTCTTATGTCTGCTTTCAGGACTTATATAGCCTTGGTGGTACGCCTTGCCTTGATCCAAGAGTGAGAACCACCGATTACCGCCAAGGCTGTCCAGCGTATCCTGGATACGTGGCAACGGGTGACGATCTGGGACTGTTATTTGGTTTAGTTTGCGATAGTCGACGCATAGTCGCAGGGTCCCATCCTTCTTTCTGACGCAGACAACAGGCGAGGAATATGCAGACCGTGACTTCTGTACCCATCCCCTATTCAATAGATCTTCGACATACTGTTTGACTTCTGGGTATAAGGGTTTGGGGATAGCATTGTAAGTTTGTTGCACTGGTGTTGAATCTTCCAAGTTAATATCCAGCAATAAACCCTCTGCATTGCCAATTTCGTCATCCTTTGCAAATGAATCAGACTCTTCAACTAGCATTTTATAAACTAGGTTTCTCTGATCAGAATCCAATCCCTCCAGATTAATAGAAGACAAATGTGGTGGAATGTCATTAGTGTCATACCTCTGTTGAGTTGGATCACTGTTGACCGAGTTGACTTGTGCTGCACGACAGTCGAGATCATCATGATTATCGTCAGTTCCCTTGGATTTATCTGCTAGTTTGACATCCAGTGGGGTGACTGAACTAACCAGGTATAGTTGGCCAAGCAGTGTCCTGTTTCTCAAGGTAATGTCATGTTTAGTATTGTTCTCAACTTGAATCCTGACACGTCCCCCCCTGGATACAGTCACCAGTGTTTCCTGTACATCAAGACCATCTGGCCATGGGTGTTCTGGATTTGGTTCAAAAAGAACAGGTACTCTTCGTTCAACAGGGCCCACATTTACATGACAAGCAACTTGAACCCACTGGCCCGCTGGTATGGATATGTCCCTTTTACTGGTCTTAACAGCAGATAACTCTTCAGACTTCTCAGTGTTCACAAACTTAACAAGGGCTTCAATATTATCTCTATCCACGCTGGGTAAACTTGCAGATAATACATCCAGTAATGGCGCTTGTTCATCACCCGTAGAGCTAGATGCTGCATTGCGTGAAATTTCCTCAATCACATTGTACCCTATGATAGGTGAGTCTATGCGGTCTTTGGAAACTAGAAAGGGTACATTAACTCCATACTCATGATTCTTCCCTGCTAGTTTGAAATCAACATCAATCCACCCCATGTAAGGCAGATCAGTCCCATTAGCTGCTTTCAAATCTAGTTGCGTTACCCCCAACAGTTTCTCTACAGGCTGCACCGTACATTCCCGCAAATTGTTCCGAACCCAGTCCCACGAAATGATGGAAACCTGCGCTCCAGTATCCCACAATGCTTCAGTTCCCTGTCCATTCAACTCGCAATTCACCATACACTTTCGCCCCACTAACTGAACGACAGTTGTATGTTCTTTAGGTGACAGGTGACTAAGGTACACTCCCTCGTTCCCACCATTCGCAGCGGTAACCTGTCCAGTAAAATGCGATATTGCCTTGCACAACACCTTGTGTTCTCCCCAATGTCTATGTTGACATGCTTGAGAACAATACCGAACAACTTTACATTTGCTACATTGTTGAAAACTGGTGTCAGACTGTACCTCTCTCTTTCCACATGATTGACAAGCGTGGGACAACTGAACATCCTGGGCTACACCCTGTCCCCCTGCCGTAGCCCCTGGGAGTTTCCCTGATTCCGATTCTTCTTGCACCCACGAGCAAAATGTTCCTCTGATCCACACTTGTAACAATGGCCACATCGCTGTTCCCCCGCATCTTGACATGCATGACACAAATTCATGCGGCGACTTGGTTGTTCCCGTGGACCACACTCTCTTGCAGTGACCTGAGACTTGCGAAATTCCTCTCTCAAGGATGCCAGGTCAGATTGGACGGCTTCCAGTGTCGCAACTAGCTTGTTCGGCTTTGCTTCTTTGCTGGCTGGTTTATCCTTGGATGTCGCACCTTGGTCTGTGTCTGTGCTCTGTGCATCAACATGGCTTACTTGCGGACTCTTCTTGCTACCCATCTTGTTCAGCCTCTCTGTCTCGGCGGAGACAGCTGTATTAATGCGCTCCATTAGCTCCTCGTCACTCACATTCGCCTTCTCCAAGAGTGGTCTTAGCTTTGCTCTGATAGATTCTTGCTGCAACCCGGTCTCCACAACGTGTATGAATAATGACTGAACCAGAGGTGCCTCGTACTTCACAGAACTATCAGTGGCTTGGGAAGCAAATGTGATTTGTTGTCGCAAATTCATTGCCCTTATTAGGAATTCTTGGGGAGACTCTTTCGCCGCTTGACATAACACCGACAGTTCTTGATAAAGCTCTGTTCCAGATTTTTGTTTGAAATGAGCCCTCAAAATCTGCCTCAGTCGTGATAAAGGCAGATCAGGGATCATTTCTAGATATGATCTTAGCTTCAAAGCTGGGCTTACGGCTCTTATCACTGCCTCTACTACTTCGCTCTCCGAGTATCCCAATTTCACAGCGCCATCAATTTGTCTCACCAGACTGACAAATGACAGTCCCTCGTTGTGCGGTTCTCCCGCCGTTATCTGGCCATGAATCTTCAATTCACGCTTCAGGACTTTGCCAATATCCACGGTGGCCAGCTTCTGTGGTTTCTGCGTCGTTTCCTTTTCAATTTCCTTTTTAGTTGTTTTAGCAGCGGTCGTGAAGTCACCTTCCAATGGCGGCGGACCTTCCACCATCTCCACGAAACCCTCGAGACATTTTTTCTTCGCTTCGGACCCTTCACATTCCTCCACGTCCGTCTCGATTCTCTCGCGAATTTTCTTCGACAATTGCAATTTTCGAAGGCCCTCCACTACAACTTTGAGCTTCACTGCTAATCCCATGAGCATATCCATATCCATGGCACAGATTTTCGCTTCCAGTGTGAGTTGAATCTCCTCGATTTCAGTCGTGTCAACCATTTTTCCACGTGCAAACACCACTTGAACTTCCCTTGATATTCAATCACAAACAACACGAACAAACTCTGCCAAAGCCAAGACGATAGCTCATCGATAGCACAAAGAACCCTTATAGATCCTCACGCAGCAATAACGACGAAACAGCACCATATTTCCACTAGTAGCCATCCCAAAGGCGCCATCTTGATTTCTTTCGAAACCCACACACAAACACTCGAAATTTTCCACTTCACGCTACTACTTTCGGGCTCAAAACCCGAGCAGCGTGTCACGTCGGGGTCACCAAAATGTTACGCCGGTAAACTTGCTGTTTATCGGTCCCAAAGCGAAGCAAAACGAATAAAGAACTTGGAAATCTCTTGACTCGTTTGTGGTTTATTTCAACTACGATTTCTCTTCGCTTTACAAAGATTTCAATGTCACGTGATAACCGCATGGTCACCAAATATGGAAAACCTGGCTCGCCGGAACCGGAAATAACAAATAAATTTATGTGGGGGGTCATTTTCTACTCGTCACGATTTTCTACTCGTCACACATTCACTTATAACTTATATGTTATGCAATGTAGGTATGTCCCGAATTCCCAAGGATACAGGCTTTAGGCGGTTTCGGTCTTGTTTGCATGAAATAGAGAATACATCTTGGTCTGAAATAAAGTATTTTTGGAAATAAGCTTTAGTACATGAAATACCGTGAAAAGTGAAGCGTGGAGTGTAGAATTTCAGGGTCTGAAGCAGAGTGTGAAAATTGAGCTATTTGGTCTGTAAAGGGGTTAGGATTTCAATAGCTTTCAAGCTGTGGAACTTACCCCCACCCTCCCGTCCCACCATGGCAAAAAAAAGTCCACCACTTGAACCGTTCTTGATCTCCCACCATATTGTACGAACCAATATCAATATAAAGCCAAGTATGTACTGTTAGTAATGCATAGTATTGCGAAGTGACGTACGCATTAACACCCACTCTCAGCTAACAGGGTCCATTGGCGCTTTGAAAGTTAAAAAGGTTTTCCCAACACCCTTTCCAATATCATTTCCAAACACACAATCATTTGAACTTTGTTTTCCTGAAATTGGACAAAAAAACGACCAAGTTCTTGCGGTTATTTCCAGTAAATTACGTTACGGTAACATAATATTACAATCTACTTTTAGTCCTCTCTATATAATTTCTTGTCTTTGTAAGCTAGTTTCTTTAAAACACCAGTTGCCAACTTCTCTATTTAGAATGTAAAATACTGTCCCTGAAACATAGTAACGTAATTTACTTTCCAAAAAATTATCTCTACCGAGCGAACCGATTGCAATATTTTTTCTTAGAGTGTTTCAACAACCCATTTCTAGTGACCGCTATTTTGAAGAAGAATGATAGTAAAAACAAGAGAGAAAAAGAAAATCAGCTCGTAAAAAATTTGGTTCCCAGACATGGTAGCGTAATTTGCTTAAAACCGTGCGAGAACAACTCTTGATAAAATTTCAAGAAAGCAAAAAATGTCTGAGGCTTACTTGAAACCTCTGTATAAGATGTAAAAACCGCAATGATTTTTATTACAATCACCTAAGCATTTACTGTTATAAATCTCTTAAATGTTTTATTTCCTGCCGTACGACAGCCAAATTTGGGCTTCTTGGGATAACATAAAAATTCAATTAAAAATAACCCGACTAGTCCACTCACAACCTCGTCCCCAGGACTTTTTCCCTTTTTTTTAAATTTGGGGAAAACAAGATCTCTTTGAGTGGGTGAAAGATAAACTAAAAACGCCATGGACAATAATAATAATAATAATAGTAATAATAATAATAATAATAATAAACCTTTATTTAACCACGATCTGTTTTAAAGGAATGTTAACTCCAAAAACATTCAATAGGCTGGGTTTTCTGGCGGTCATCTGTTGGATCACTTTCGGAGTGACTCTGTTTGGAATTTTTGTCAACATGGAAAACGGCGAATCGAGTGACTTCCGTTGTGATGTGGAAACCAGGGTCAAAGAAGTAATCCGAGAAAAGTGTTTCGAACAGTACGAGAAGCGGTACAACCCACTCGGTTTTCCTTTTTATACCTTTGTGAACGTTAACTTCTCTGTCCAATTGCGACTGCGCGTGGGTCATTTACTCACAAACTGTTGAGTCAAGAGTTCATGAACTGGAAGACCGTAACACAGATGCCGAAGCCGGAGAGGTTCAAACTCGAAGACGACTGTTTGTCGCATATTGTTGCCAACTTGCTACAAATTCGAGTTAGGAATTCTGTTTATTGTCCTTCAAACTCAAGTTTTGTATCCGCGAAGTTTTCCCTCGCACTATCAGTGCAATTTACAAAAGCCGACACCGAAAGAAGGCAATTTCACCAATTCATCTGGCAATAATTTTACATCGACACAAACTTTCGACTGTCATCAGCAAGCAGCAAGGAAAACCTTCTGGACTCATTCTTTGATTGTGGTCGACGGGTTTTCGCTCTTATTGTCTTGATTGAAGTCATTTGCAAATTTTCTCGAGCGCGGAAAGGGAAAATATTCATGGGAGACTCGCAGTTTTTGGCAGACCATCTGAACAATGGTCCAGCCCCAAGGAACGAAGAAATGCGGCAAGCAATACAGGAAAACGAAGAACCACCAGAACTGCCACTGAAAAGTATCAGACAAGGGACACTAAGCAGCTTAGATCTCTGTGGTGGCAATATAGCTGATGGAGGAGTAATGCACTTATGCGAAGCGCTCACGCATAGAAATTGCAAACTAAGCAAATTGAAACTTTACAGCAATCGTGTAACGGATGCAGGTGTAACGTTCTTAACTGAAGCACTAACGCATATTAATTGCGAAATAAGCACTTTAGACCTCTCAAACAACGTTATCACCGATACAGGTGTAGGGCGATTGTGCGAAGCTTTAACGCACAGTGATTGCAAACTAGGCGAATTAAACCTTTATGGAAATTGTATAACTGACGCAGGTGTAATGTTTTTAACTGACGCAATCACGCATATTCATTGCAAGCTAAGAATCTTAAACCTTGCCGGCAATAAAAAAACTGATGCGGGTGTGAGGGATTTATCTAAAGCTTTGACGCAAAACGACTGCAAACTAACCGAATTGAACCTTTATGGCAATTTTATCAGCGATGTAGGTGTAATGTTCCTTACTGAAGCAGTCACGCATATCAATTGCAAACTAAGCAGCTTAAACCTGTCTGGCAATATAACCAAGTCAGGTGCGATGGACTTATCTAAAGCTCTCACACACATGAATTGCAAGATAAAAAACTTAAACCTTTCTGGCAATAATATCACCAACGTAGGGGTTATACAGTTAACTGAAGCTATATCCTGTAGTCATTCCAAACTAAACATCTTAGACCGCTCTGTCAATAGCATAACCGACGAAGGTGTATCGCATTTGTCAATAGCACTCACACAGAGTAGTTGTAAACTAAGCTATTTAAATCTTTATACCAACTGTATAACAGATGCAAGTGTAGTGTACTTAGCTGAATCACTTACTCACAGTAATTGTCAGCTAAGCGAATTAAATCTCGGTGGAAATGGTATAACAAACTCAGGTGTAGTTTCCTAATGTCAAAGACTCGCACGAAGTAATTGCAAATTAAGAGCTTAATTTACCTAAAAAAAATGGAAGTTGAAGGTGTCATGCATTTATATCTGATGCACTCAGAAACAGTAACTGCAAACCAATTCTAATTCCGTTCTTGTTTCATTTTTCCTCTATTCAGTTTCCACGTATCATGCCTACCTATATGCAATGTCACACTTTAGGAAGGATTCCTCACGTAATTAGCCTCTTGTTTTTTAGGAGGCATCCTCGCTTTCTTTTCTTACTGTAATTATATTTTGATATTGTAGTTAACCTAGTGATGGCAAAAGCGAATAAAGAGTAAAGAAATTATAAAGAAATAAAACTCTTCTTAAACGTTATTGAAATATTTCAAAATAAACAGTTCTTGTAAGTTGAGGTCCAGAATTGAATACTTACCTTGCACTTAATTATGATCACGAGGTAAACGCCACGTTACGGGGATATCACATTTTCTTTGGATTTCCATG
>OZ024888.1:47724831-47729831 GCA_964017195.1 Siderastrea radians
AAAAACCGATCAAATTTCCAATTCTGCCACTGCGTCCAGTGATTTGTAGAGTACTTGTTAACGGTCAACCGCCGACAAACTGCTCAAGAAACTTAACACTTGATCGGCGTCTGTTTTACGTCTTTAAGTTGACAGCAAAACAAAATTTTAACCAGGAAACGACTAAATATTTCACTAATTAATCAAAACACGGAATTAGCGGAATTAGTGCGCAGATTTTGGAACTATAGACGACCAGGATAACGATTGCTTCGCATTGTGAAGCCGAATGGAAGATATGAGAAATAAATCACGGGAATATTAAAATGTGGCATGGATCTTGTCTGATGCTTCACTCGGTTTCTCCGCCGTGTTCTCCGTGGACAAATTTGTGATCGTTATGTAATTTCATTTCACCGTATTTCTTCTGTAAAATATTTCCCTTTTGACCTCCCAAAAAATATGGAAATCGATGATAATCGATGCCAATCGATGACAGTCGATAATATACAATGGCAATTGAAAAACAAAAAAATCTTGGCCATCGATTGATCATCGATTTCCGATATCAATCGATTAATTGTTATCGATTGCCATCGATTGTCATCGATTGTTATCGATTGTCGATTTCATCGATTGATCAGGCCGGGCGTGACATCTTGTCGTTTGCCAGGCACAGTAGGTGACAATTTGTCAGGCTAGCCGGAAGAGTTCAATTTTTTCCAGCCAGAGCGTTAGCTGGGCCACAGTTCCCAGCAAGCTTTCGCGAACAGTAAATTCCCAGCAAGATTTCAATGCCAGTTTTAAAAAAAACTGCCAGCCAGCTCAAGAATAGCCTGAAGAGCGGATATTTTGCTGAGCGGTTCCACTGGGTACTCCTGAAGTTGTTGTCGTATAAAATGTACGGTCTGTTTCAGCAGGAACTAGTTGCATTTGGAAATGACCACCATCAATCATGTAATATTAAAATGGATGCTTTAATATGCAGTTATTCGATCTGAAAAGAGATACATTTCATAAGAGATACAGTTCATAACTTGCATAAAAACAAAGGTCGATGCCACGATCAAAATAACACAGTAACACTTAATTCTGACTACACTAACACCAGCATTCAAAGTGAAATAGGTTATTAAAGAATATGCAGTCAGTCCTGATCTGATGATTACACGTGCTATAGCTAATAATTAATCGTTCGAATTAAAAAACAAAGCAAAGAAGATTAGCAATCAAAGAGTATTGGAAGACAAAAGATCTGAAAAGAGACCCTCGAGATTTCTTCAAAACTTTTAAGCCATTCCTCAGTGACAAAGGCATCAGGTCTCCTCTATTAGCAGTGGGGAATCCCCTCCGCTAGATTTTTGCTTGACACGTTAATAAAGTCATTATTATTACACAGACTTCCATGTATAGTACTAAGGTACTAAAAAGTACAGTAATGTACCGCGCCAGATACGAAAAGCCACTAAAAAACCACTCCTTATTTGTGGCCAAAAAAATGTGGAAACGTACTCCCCATCTAACGCAGTGGCACTGGACCTCGAGGAAGAGGTACTCCTTACACATCCTTCCAAAAAATAAAACTAGAAAGAACGACTGACTGACGTAGAATGATGAAATATCTCCCGCCAAAAGCTTAAATAGTCCCGAAGGTCACATGACAACACCCGGGCCTCGTGCCGTCAGAATATTAATTTCTGACTAATTCGTTCCCAGGTCACTCATCCGTCAGAAATTACATATTATGACTACACTAACACGAGCATTCAAAGTGAAATAGTTTATTAAGGAATATGCAGTCAGTTATCTGATGATTACACGCGCTAGAAGACAAAGAAAGGGAAACTGAAATAAATGAATGAAATACTAAAGCCAATGCACTAGGAGAGCAAACTTAAATACCTAACATTTTGGAAACCGAAAGCTTAGAATTCAACTTATCTTCTATATAGCCATTTTGGGCTGAAACAGTTTTCCATCTCCCATGATATGCCTTTGAAAGAGTCTGTCTTCAACTCCAGCGTTAGCAGCTGCGGCACCCCGGGCCCTTAACGAATGGGTGCTAAAAAACGAAATATCAGAAACAATATCTTTGAAGCTAGTCTTAAAATAATCCCTAATACTAGAATAACTTATAGGTCTATTGACAGAAACAAGCTTATTTCCAGACTAATATTTCGACAACGCTCTGAAAACAAAATGATCTGCTTCAACGGGCAAACGTTCAACCTCAGATATATAACGCCTCAAAATCGTAACAGGACAAGTGTCCTTACTTAAGCCTTCAGAAATTAATACTTCGCTACCTTTTCTAAGTTGATCACGATCAGTTTTACTCCTTTCAATATTTATCGTTACATAACCAGTATGAACATGAAAATCTCCATACCTAACCTGGAGAATTTCTTCAATTCTGAAAAACCCTGAATAAGCGAGAACAACAATACAAACATTTCTCAGTTCAAGCAAATTTTCTAAAATTTGAACGATTAACAAGCTTCCTTATCATATCTGGAGAAACAGTATCTTTCCAGATCACTAAACGTGTTCCTTTTAGCCTTTTGGCAGCTTCCCTCACTGCATGAACAATTGGACTATCAGTGGGGGATTGTAAGCCCGCTAAACTATGGGCCCACTGAATAGCATAAATAGCCAGGTATACTGAGCTATGAGAATGAGTAGTGTCCATCAAATACTGAAGGTATAGAGCAACATGTTCCGGCTTGACAGGAAAAGCTTGAATTTCATCTCTGGAACTTGCAAAGCTCTTCCACCTGAGGAATGCCCTCCTATAAGCGTCTGTGGGACCGTTCATTTGTTACGAGGTAGGGGGGGGCTGGTGGGATTTGGGGGGGGTCACGTAAAAAAATGGCCTTGAAGGGGGGCCATCTAAAAAAATAAGGGAAAAGGGGGGTCACGTGAAATGTTTTTGTAATATTTAAAGATGGGATATGTTGTACTATTTTTAAAATATATATCCCCACCGAAATACACAAATTAGACTTAAAAATCTATTAAAGAAGTTCCTTCTGCTTTTAATAACGTTTCCACGGCTACAGACTACAATTTTAAAGCTAGGGAACTTTAATAAATCAACAAAGTTTTCTTTCTATTTAGTTACTTAATTTTCATTTCTGTATTTTTAGTGGTAGCTCGACCAGAATAGCCTAAGCTACCTGCAAGCTGCTATAAAGGCCTGTAAACTATCTTGAATGAATAAAGTTACTGTTACTACATTGCTTCTCTCTGCTAATCTTCTTCAAGCTCTTCCTCGTCGCTTGTGCTGCTAGCACTGTGGGAGTCGCTTTCGTTCCTTTCAGGCAGAGCATACTCTTCAGGATACAGGAAGCAGTACACATCATCTCTAACGTCAGGCTTGAGGCTTGTGATTATTCTGCTTCCTGCCGCATTGCTGAAGTGGTTTGATTGCAACATCTGTGCAATATATGGTGCATCTCGTCTATTCAGTAATTCTGCAACATCTTCGACGTTGACGCACTCTTCAGGGATGGCTAGGGAAGGAGGATACACAAGACATTCTGCAAGATCAATGCCTAGCGGGTTTCCGACACAGACGCCATACACTCGTTGAACGTTGTTTGCATCCCGCTTCTTCTTCCTTTCATTTGATTTTCTTCGGTTTTCTTTCTTTCTTCGCCTCTTGCTTATATGTTCTTTATGTATGCCCTTATATATAGTGTGGAAACTTTTCTTGTTTTCTTCTAGCATTTCCATATCCTGCTTGACCTTCAGCAGCTTAGCCTCAATGCACTTGACCTGCTCCGGTGAGCAAATTCTTCTCCTTGCTTCAAGGTAAGCCCATTAGGCTGGAAGAGTGTGGAATCATGTTCTTTCAAATGTTTCACCATGCCATTCAACTTGTCAAACATGCTTCTGTGCTCTTTGATGGAGAAGTTCAATCTTCTTCCATCACTGGGCTTCAAATGATATCCTGGTTTGGAAAACTCACTTGCTCTTTTCGAACACCCATCCGCACTTAGAAAGGTAACCTCTTTTGATTGTAAAACATCGTATCGACAGGATCGTTCAGTGGTGAACCTATTCTTAAAGGACTCGTCACTTTCGTCATTCTTTTGCATTTTGGAATGAGCCTCTTTGAAAATGCTCATGTTGTATTGCGCTCTCTTTCCTTTTGGATTTACAATATAGCCAATACTTGTTTTCCGACGTCCCTTTGAGATGTCTGCATCTTCAGCAGAAGAGGAACTAGTAACCTACCAGAAAAGAAAGACTACGTTTTATATAGATGTTGTGCATTGTGTTGTAATCGCTTATTAAATGCTGTATTCGTTTGGTCGAGTGCAGTTCAAATGTAGTTCGCAGCATTTCAAAACGGAGTCATAAGACAAACGATATCAATAGATGTCACAACACATCATATCTGGTACAGTTCCAAAACGCTGGAGCGAAAAAAGATGTCTGTCCCTAGTAACAACTACTTTTCCAAGATTGAGAAGTTCATAACTGAACATTACGAGGAAGGGGAGAACTACAGGGAGTTTTTAAAGTTTTCTTGTGGAGAAACGGTAGGAGCCAATTGTTCTTTTTGTAAAGAATGGACTGGACCACTCATAGATAGATGTCCGAAGCCTTTTCCTGACCATTCCTGTCTTCCCGAGTACCATTACCTACCGTACAACAACACTCCAAGGGAGGGCCGTAATCCAGACGATTGGCTGCCCAGAGTTCAGTTGAAGAACGAGCGTGGCAGTGGCAGGCTAGTTATGTCAGATTCAGAAAGCGTAGCAGCATTTTCTGACAAGTTTATTGTTAAGCCAAAGTTTGTTGTTGAATACCTTAAGCATCTTGAGGTGGTAGATTTCAAAAAGAAGAAGAGGGCAGGGGAGAGGGCCAAGGAAAGCCAGAAGGCGAAGGAGAAAAATCATGAGGATTATGCTTGGAAAGATTTGTGCGAAGATCCGACAAAATTATAAAAGCTTCGAGTGCCAGAGCTTAACAAATACCTCAAGCACCATAGACTAGACAAGCATCTGAAGAGC
>OZ024888.1:47737331-47744831 GCA_964017195.1 Siderastrea radians
AGTTTGACTTCAGTTCTCAAAACTTCCCAGGGGTCTTGTTCTTCTTCTTCGTCCTCATGTATGTTATCATTGTCTTCAATGTCTTCACTTTCGTCTATGTTCTCATTTTCTTCATTTTCATCAACTGAGGGAGATGGTGGAAGAGAATATGGAAGCATGTTTTCCTGTTGTTCTGGTTGGTCTTCCGTTTGGTAAGCTAAACGACAACTCTGTTTCTCGTGTCGGTCGCGATTGTCACTACGACTAAAGGGTTTTTGACAATATTTGCAAAGATAGGCCATGAACTAACTCCTGAAAAAAACATTCGTTTACAACTCCCTTTTACTAACTCATAACGAGTTAGTTAATGTGGTATGAGGTATGTGGTAGAGTGAGTTACTCATAATAGGTTATACGCATGCGCAAAATACGTGCTCATTCCTCCTCCTCACAACTCCTCATTTCCTCCTCACCGCTCCTCATTTCCTTATGAGTTATTTATGTAAAGGGTTGATTTTTAAACCGGTTGTAAGCAGGTTGCACCAGTTCAGAGCAGTTTCTACCGGTTTGAAGCAGTTACTCGATCTAACCATCTCATTTACTCCTCACTACTCCTCACTGCACATTTTTGGTGCAACACCAAAATGCGCAACATCCCTCATTCCTCCTCCTCCTCCTCCTCCTCCTCATTCCTCCTCCTCCTCCTCACTACGCAGTTACTTCCTCATTTTTGTTTGCCATGTTAAACTTTAAGCTTAATGGTTGATGTTTTGGGAACAACTGTGTTTTGCTACAATGTTTACATTGTTCCTCTAGTCTCTTAAAATTGTATTATAAAGATTATAAAGAAACCGTTGTGATAGATCGTTATAATCATAGGGGTTCACTTTTTCCAATACTATAGGACTTAGGCACTGAAGAATACCCCGATTGCAACATCCCTCATTCCTCCTCCTCCTCCTCCTCCTCCTCATTCCTCCTCCTCCTCCTCACTACGCATTCTGGCGTTACGCATTTTGGCTTACGCATTTCCTCGTCCTCCTCCTCCTCCTCATTCCTCCTCCTCCTCCTCATTCCTCCTCCTCCTCCTCCTCACTACGCATTCTGGCGTTACGCATTTTGGCGTTACGCATTCTGGCAGCAATTTGGCGTTACTCTATAAAAGCAAGATAATAAAACATACATGAATTCAGTTTTCAGCAACTCAACATGTCCTACACTTGTCAATATTGTGGAAAAACATTTGGACACAGATATGATAGAGATCGTCATGAGAAACGAAATTGTTGGAAACAGAAACAACAAAGAAAAAGGAACCCCGATCATCGTATTTCAACCCGCAATCGGGGTATTCTTCAATGCCTAAGTCCTATAGTATTGGAAAAAGTGAACCCCTATGATTATAACGATCTATCACAACGGTTTCTTTATAATCTTTATCATACAATTTTAAGAGACTAGAGGAACAATGTAAACATTGTAGCAAAACACAGTTGTCCCCAAAACATCAACCATTAAGCTTAAAGTTTAACATGGCAAACAAAAATGAGGAAGTAACTGCGTAGTGAGGAGGAGGAGGAGGAATGAGGAGGAGGAGGAGGAGGAGGAGGAATGAGGGATGTTGCACATTTTGGTGTTGCACCAAAAATGTGCAGTGAGGAGTAGTGAGGAGTAAATGAGATGGTTAGATCGAGTAACTGCTTCAAACCGGTAGAAACTGCTCTGAACTGGTGCAACCTGCTTACAACCGGTTTAAAAATCAACCCTTTACATAAATAACTCATAAGGAAATGAGGAGCGGTGAGGAGGAAATGAGGAGTTGTGAGGAGGAGGAATGAGCACGTATTTTGCGCATGCGTATAACCTATTATGAGTAACTCACTCTACCACATACCTCATACCACATTAACTAACTCGTTATGAGTTAGTAAAAGGGAGTTGTAAACGAATGTTTTTTTCAGGAGTTAGTTCATGGCCTATCTTTGCAAATATTGTCAAAAACCCTTTAGTCGTAGTGACAATCGCGACCGACACGAGAAACAGAGTTGTCGTTTAGCTTACCAAACGGAAGACCAACCAGAACAACAGGAAAACATGCTTCCATGTTCTCTTCCACCATCTCCCTCAGTTGATGAAAATGAAGAAAATGAGAACATAGACGAAAGTGAAGACATTGAAGACAATGATAACATACATGAGGACGAAGAAGAAGAACAAGACCCCTGGGAAGTTTTGAGAACTGAAGTCAAACTGGATCTCAGTCAGAAATACAGCAAACAGGTGGAGCAGTTCCAAGAAAAAGGGTTTTCTCAAACAGTGGCTGAGGCCAAAGCGTTCAACCGTCTGCTTCCTTATTTTAGGGTAAAGTTAAGAAGGCTCTACCTAAAATCGCTCAAATGGTATGATCGTCTAAAAAGGGATCCAGTGCACGAAGAAATTATTAAAACTTTGCATCGGTTTATGAAAGAAGAAGGAATGGACCGTGAAGAGGCTATGGAGGCAGCGGTTGATAGAAGAAAATTTTTATTAAATAGAGTTTTCCGTTGGCGATCGGTGCCTGAAGAGGAGGAGGCGGAAACTTCCGAAGAGGAAGACGGTGAAAACGATGAAGATGAGGCGACCATTGAAAATGAGACAGACACTGACAATCAAGATGATGAGGTAGACAGTGACGACGATGAGGAGATGAAGGAGGGGGAAGGAGCAAACAAACAAGGCTGGTTGTGAACCCAAGTTAATCAAAATGTACTACATTGAACGTGAATAAAATATGTGAGCTCTCCTAAAATCTTTCTGAAACTTCTCTTCTCAACTGTGATTTTTCCCTTCAACTTAGTCGTCCTTTATACAATCACTTTTAATTCTGATTGGTTTTCAAAACTTCATCAAATATCCATATAAGGACATACTTAATCGCGATTGGTTCCTTTCGTTCTGTTTTTTCATTGGTCAGAAAATACCTCTCACATTAACCATATAAGGAAAAACTGTTTCCAATTGGTCAGTTAATATGTTTTTTCATTGGTTCCTCAATACCCCACGCTTTGCCTATATAAGGAAACTGTTTTTCTCATTGGTTGTTTCACTTGATCATTTTGTCCATAAATTCGGTGTTTTCTTAACTTGTTTCTTCATTCTCAAAAAAGACGAAGAAGAGAGAGAGAGAGAACTCAGGTAAAAGGCCTCCAAACATGATGACTAATGAAGAAGAAATGCAATTGACTATTGGTCATGGACATGTATTGTATACGGGGGGTGCAGACGGAACAGACACCCTAGCAGAGGAAATGGCCAGGGAATATGGAATGCAAATTGAAGTGATTGTTCCGCCAAATCATCCCCGTGCAAAGTTCACTTCACCTGCTTCTGTCGAAGTGTTGATACAAGCCGATCCTGCCATAGGTGCTGCTGCTCACAAGTTGTGTAAACGTGTTCCAACTCACTTTTACACTCTCTCCCTCTTGCAGCGCAATTACCACATTGCCAGAAAAGCCCATACCGTCTTTGCCTTTGGAAAACTGTGTGCAGACAAAAAAAGAGTGGAAGGAGGAACTGGGTGGACTGTGCAATTAGCCATAGATCAGGGTAAAGAAGTCTTCCTGTTTGACACCAACACCAATCAGTGGTATCGGTCAGAAAATACCTACAACATCGAAAACTCCTGTCTCAAAAAAGTGACATCATTTAAACCCTGGGGCACTCTTCGACTACCCACCCTTCGTCAGAGCAGTGCTGTGGTTGGTTCGCGAGACATTACTCCTGCAACAAGGGCAGCAATCAAGAACTTGTTCCAGAGAACATTCTGTCTACCCGAAAACATTGAGCAAGTAAGACTAGAGCTGGAAGGACTTCATTTGTAAAACATGAAGCGTGTTCGTTTTTCAAACCAAGTCAAAACTTACACTCCTGTCATGAGCAATAACACTTTTTATTTACTCCGATTTGAACCTCTTGTTTCGGAGGAAGACATAACTGTGAGATCTTCTCCTTTTCAATTAAAACGAAAACGACTGAAAAAATACATGCATTTAATTCATAGTCAACGAAAAGAAAAATTCAGTGACAAAAAACGTGTGCGTTTACAACAATTGTTAGATAAAGCTAATAAACATTTGTAATTGTTCTACTTGGGTTAAATAATAAACATGAAAACGTCACGCTATATGTCTTATTGATTGTCTTTCCATATTCCCTCATAATAATGACAAACCTTACGCCAATGTCTCGATGTTTCACGCAAGTCTGGAAATTTAGTATCCAAACACGTTCTCATTTTTTCAAAGTCTTTCATAAACATCGGTCTTGCCCACTTTGCCAATGTTGAAAAATCATTACAATGTCGTAAAGCAAACGGCAACACACGATGCAGTAATGTCCACGTGAGGGATTCATCCGCAGTTCCTCTCTCTGAAGCGTGACGGATGCAATTTTCTTCATCGACCCAGACAAGGGTCACCAATTCAATAAAAGCCGCCACGCGATCTCTATTCAACACACGCCACGTTTCTTCTCTTCTTTCTCTGATCCTCTCGGCCAATCGAGCCAAATGTGATCTGTCGGGTCTTGTTATTAAACGCAATGCTTCTCGTCCAAAAATATTCTGAAAAGAATCCAAACATCGCAAAGGTCTTCGACGTGGCTTCATAATTTCACCCTTACACGCCTCAGACATGAACCAAAATGACGCCGTTACCGACAAACAAACCAATGCAATCATAATTAATAATAAACCTAAGATCTCGTGACGTATTTCCCCTATGCCTCGACCTCATATTGAGACCCCACATGAAAGCGA
Source organism: Siderastrea radians (assembly GCA_964017195.1). NCBI lineage: Eukaryota > Metazoa > Cnidaria > Anthozoa > Scleractinia > Rhizangiidae > Siderastrea > Siderastrea radians. The sequence continues at coordinate 47,742,106 of OZ024888.1, forward strand.
GGTTTTTTGTGCTGCATGAAACCGAGGCAAAGCATCCTGTATCAGCATACAGTACTACTTTCGTACAAGACAACGAAAACTTGCCTGGAATTAATCTTTTCACAGTTTGTTAGACATCTCTTGAACTTGCTTTCAAAGCAAACTTTACGTCGATCTAAACGTTCTTTCCTTGATATCCAGGCGCGTAAAGAGTACAGTATTTTCTATTCCGTTGATACACTGAATTTTACCAATTTTTAGAAGACCATATCATCGGGGGTATACAAATATCTAGGTCATAAAAGGACTCTTTGGAATCGGAAATGCTTGTTGTTTATCATATTAAAATATTTAGTTTGGCCCGTGAAAAGCGAGAGCGCAAGGTGAAAATATGTGGAGTGCACTTTGACAGATTTAGCCATTTCTTTACTGTGCTCCTATTTCAAGTCACATATGCTTTTCAGACACAACGGTCGACGTTTCTGGTCTGTACCATACTGCTTTTATACTAAAAGTAAGCTAAAGCATTTCCTTATCTTAAATCTAGTTACAAAGCGATGTTTTGACTTTATTTTACGCGAGTTTCACATAATACAACAATTAGACGATGAAAGATCCCTGTCGACATTGTGATGTTTTGATACCCGATGTTACCCTGTCGCACGAATATTTCGCTTTTCATACTTTTCCAAACTAACTATCGTTACTTTAGGGCAGATATTAAAATTTTAAATGTTTAAGTACGTGAATTCGAGTAAAAAGAAACCTTGAATAAATGTGCCATTAAGTCACTTTACGATAAAGGAATTCGGTGGGCATAGATGCTATCAGAAATCTCCTTATGCAAATGAAAACGCGTCTGCGCGATATTTTTGTGTTGCTTTATGAGACTAAAACGCTGGCGCGTAAATAGCATGTTTTTGCAGTCCACCTGCTAAAATACATTCGCCAGTGAAGCTTATTAGCTTTGATATTTGTTTGTTAAGATGTTTTGAAAATATAATGGAGTCAGGCCATTCATACTGACTCATTCCGCGATCAGAACAGATAACTCTATAACCAGACTTAAAAAACCATTCCTCTGCTAAGATGTACGGTGATTTACTTACTTGTAATGTTTGAATGAGTTTCTGTTCCCTCACAAAGCAATCCTTAGCTGAAATTTCGTACAATGGGAACGTCGGACAAAAATGATCAATGCCGGCCAAAAGCGAGTTGCATGTTGCGTGACAATTGAAATGTGATACAGTAGCGCGGGGGAGAAATGACCAGGAAATGACTGTCAATTCTTATGACAGCTTTTCTTTCTTTCGTTCGTTCCCTCTTTAATTAAAAAAAAACGTTTCAAGTTATACTCGATGAATTAAAACAAGAAACACAATAGTTTCATATTCTATTCAGTCATGATGTGAAGTCAAAAAAACTCTATCCTGTGTGAATTTTGGGGATGCTTTTTATGGAGCCAGTAATTCAGGCCATTTATTTATTCATTTATTTTATTTTTAGATTTATTTTACTCATTTTACTCTTGTAGTCCCTGAAGAAGGCTTGTCTTGCAAACCGAATCGTGCAAATTGTTGTTACATACATTTTTTTACTTTACGTATTTCGTCTTCTGTGTCTTTCTTTAAATGCCGTAAGGATCATTCGTTCCGTATATTTTTTTAGGGGAAAGGGATCCCGGCACGCGAGCGTGGAGGGAGGAAGCGAGAACGCGACAAGATGGTGGGAAGGATTATCCCTCCTCTCCCAGTCTCCCCAAGTCGCTGTATCAAACGATAAACAAGCTAACGCCCTCAAATAAACCGGCGTTTCCCAACGATACATAGCCTGCATAGCAGTTGTTTCTGTTTCCTTTTAGCCAAGCAAAAGAAGTGTGAGGCAAGCGGGATACGTGCGAGGGCATGGGGCGAAAAAGGGTAAGAGACTTAGAAGCGGGGGGGGGGGGGGGGGCTAGACGATCGTCAGGAAACGCTGGTTTAGTTGCGGGCGGTAGTTTGTTTATCGTTTGATACAGAGAGCTGGGGAGAGGCGGGAAAATCCTTCCCGCCATCTTGTCGCGTTTGCGTTCGCTCCCTTTGGCTCTCGCGCGCCAGGATCTCCCTCCCCTCCCCTCCCCACCCCCTCCTCCTGTTTCTAGAGCTTTCCTAGTAGCCGTTCCTCTCTATGTGGAAAACTTTTAACTAATGTACACGTTCGCTCTACTTCTTTTCCAAAACTATTAACCTCATCCGGACCAATTTCTAATGACTTCAGGTGTGGGTGAACGTCCTTATTGTAATCTCTAAGCGTAACACATTGCAAATCATGTGGATCTCTTGACCTTGCTCCGCACAGCGAAGTGAGGCGAAATAAGGACGAAATACTGCAAGTTGCCATTGTGAATTTACATAATAGCTTTCCGAACAAAATGTTACTTTCAAAAGGTATTGCAGTTTCGAAACTGCTGTGTTTTGTTGATTTTCCGATTAGTTCGTTCAGTTTGACTGACAAGGCTTTATTTAAACACCGGACTTTCTGAATTACTGGCCCCACTGAAAAGCATCCCCAAAATTCGCACAGGATAGATTTTTTTGGACTTCGCATCATAAATAGATAATGAAACTATTGTGTTTCTTGTTTTAATTCATCGAGCATAACCTGAAAGGTTATTATTATTATTATTATTATTATTATTATTATTATTATTATTAAAGAAGGAACGAATGAAAGAAAGAAAAACTGTCATAAGAAACGCAAATATTGAC
>OZ024888.1:47749831-47814831 GCA_964017195.1 Siderastrea radians
TGAATTCGATCCACGTTTTGGCCTCTGGTGTGATAAAAAACAACTCTCCACGTGGGTTTGTGATTGACATAATGCAAATCATCAGGTTGTTTACCACAAGTTGGAACATTCTAAATTTTTGTCAAAATTTCTAGCGCCAAAAAACAGGAAAAAATTTGTAATTGGTCTAGTGCAACCCGGCCCAAATCAATATTCTTAGTCAAGGTCAACCAAGGTTCTTAATCAGTCTAATCAAATTAACTCAAGGTTTAACAGGCAACGCCTGTTTGATCAACAAAACACGGTCCACGACTACTACAGCCAAAGAAGCCAGAAAACGTAATCTTCTTTTCAGATCACTGAGAGTGCACGTTATCATAACACTGAAGACGACCTGAGAGGTTTTGTTCTGCACTGTTTACTTTTCTTCATGGGTGTATATTACACAATTATTCATCAAAAACATCAACCATTACTGGGGGTGAATAACAGATTTGGTCAGCATACTCTACTACACTAGTTAATAGCCAGCCCCAAATAGTTGTTTTTGTTGATGAATGGGATCATCATCATCATCATATCATCATCATCATCATCATCATCATCATCATCATCATCATCATCATCATCATCATCATCGTCACCATCATTTATGATTACTACTGGCCACCACCGATATGACCCATACCAATATCCTTCAAGCCGGTTTGGTTTCATTCGAATCGATCACACTATAGTAATGAAAAAAGGGTGGAGTGGGGTTAGAGTTTTCTGAAAAAGAAAACTAAAAATAGGTGTCCCAGCTAAATCCATTCGAGACCTATCTAATAGAATTAATACAAAATCTAGGATTAATATTAAATCTAAAAGTGATAAAAAATTTAATTATTCTTCTAAAATAAAGTTTTATCTTTAATCACTGTTTATAACTAAGAGGTTCAGAAATGTGTAGTTCATTATTCCTCCTTTATTCCACCTGGACTTTAAAATGACGACCGATGTGAAGGCTGCTTGATAGCACTGATATTTACATTGCTTTTAAAAAGTGACTGCTTCTGCTTCCAACCAGTGTTTCCTGGTGGCTCTGAGTTCTTTTGAATATCCACCCACTACGTCAATGGTGACGTTATGTTAGGTGATGATATACCCCAAGTACTGTTTCCTGAGCTCCCAACGAAGAGGCGTGTTGGGAGCGTTATCATCATCATCTTTTTTGGCTTGGAGATGACTAGCAAATGCTATTTCCAGTTTCAGTAACCAATCAGAGCGCACTTTTCAAGGCACTCTTCAATTTCGCGGTCTCCTTTGACTACCCAATTTCATTCTTTGCTAACGGATCAGCTTTCAGTAGCCCAGAGCTACAGAATTTTCAGATGTAAACATTCTTTAGGTGAAGTTTTGTGTTGTCCCTCAGCAAACTTGGTGAACCCTGTAATGGAGACGCATCCCATCCTGGGGGTGTAGTTAAATCCCTTCATGCTACATTATCTCTTGGGTTAAAGCATCATTTCGACCTTCGTTTAGGTTGTGTGGTTGAATCGGAGTAATGTTCATTCCAAAGGGAAGAGAGTTTGATATGGATTGGTTCCGATTTTTCTTTTGTTACATCACATTACAATTTATGGCTCACAGCTTTACGGTTACAGAGTGTTTCTGCTTGCCAGCAGAACACAATAAATACAATTAACTTCATTCTCAAAAATGAAAATTACAAAATTTCTAAAATTCAAGTTAAAATTATTTCTTCAAAAGTGGACATGAAGTTAAATTATTTTCATGGGACATGCAGTTGCGCACGTTGTGCCACGCTGCAAGTTACTGTTACGCCGTTTGAATGTTATCGAACATGCAGTCACGCACGCGTCGCTCGCTTTGTTTTCAAGACGAACACTTCGCCGGTTCTGCACGCATTGCGGGCCTATGTTTAGTCGTGACGCCTTAACCCATCCCCCATCCAGGTTTTGTTGACGCCCCTTGTAATTACGGAGTGCAAGAAGTACTTCTGGGCCTCAGTATTTAAAACCTGGAACGTGGAACAATCTGGAACACCGTGGAACACCATTTACTTACATTATTAATTACTTTATACGTTGTTTCTGTATTCCTTCAGTCGTTTATGCATTTATTTGTTCTAGACCTTTTTTTATACGAATGGTTTTCAAGACTGTTATTTTATTTGCAATTCTTTTCTTGTTCCGGAATATTCCACGTCCAGAGGTTCCTAACACTCAGAAACTAATAACAGCACGAAGCCGAGTGCTATGGAACCTCTGATGACGAGGCACGAGAGTTGTTGTTAGGATTGTGCAATCGCTCATAAGAATACAAGGCACCTTGTAGTCGAGCAAATCGAACGAAAGTCTGAAATGTCTGTTATTCACTTTGCTTTTTAAGGCATCAGTCAACATGTCTATAAAACTTTCACGGATAATGGTAGTCAACATACAACGGACACTTATCAAAAATTTCCAGAATTGTAATTTTCAAGTAACTTTGAGTTGTTGATCAAAATTCAAGAGTTTTGAACAGTATCTTGATCAGTTTTTTTAACTAATCGGACGTATCTTTTAGTAGTTTTACTGGGTATCAGGATACATGCAGCTGACAGAAATGGGACATTCCGATTGGCTAAAAGCTTTATGAATAATTAATGATTTGAGCATTTCAGACCAGTTAACTCTTAAATTGACTTTATTATAGATTCAAATAATTCAGATAAAAATAATCTGTTTTAAAAGGCAAAAATGTTGCTGACACTAACGCAGGATTGCTATCTAATCCAACTAACGATGAGTTGCATAATAAATACATACAACCAGATGATGACTAATTCCTTCCGATAAAAAAAATGTACTCCGGCGTAAAAATTTAAATTGCATCACCATGGATGCAAATATGATGTACTAGAAGTTTCACATTCTTAATTCTTAATGTTTATTTACAAATGCACATTCCGACAAACGAGTAGTCTAGTTTCGAGTTCACCAAGACCGCTGGATGCAAAGACAAAAGACGCTTTTCTGACAAGTTAGTCTCACTCTGAAGTAAATGTTGACAATTGCAAGTACCAGTGAAAATATGAACTATTCATAACTCTGTGTATTGTTTTATTTTAGGATTCAGCACTTTTCGCGCTGGTATTTGTGGATCGTTTACTTCAGATTGCCACTATTTTGAAACTAACCATGTAAAAATTCGTCCATATATTATTTTAAATTTGTGGTCTTAAAATACGTATGTACACTCAATTGAAAAAAAATTCCGGTAAAATGCGAAAACACCACATACGATACGACCTTATGGGATTATGGGAGGTCAAAATAGTTGCCATCCATGATTTTCGTTTATAGAATATTTAAATTTCGCGGTCAAGAAAAAATTGGACGTGCCTTCAGATATTTGTATTTATCAGTTTGCATGATGAGTCGGTCTTTCCCTATTGCAGCATTGCTATGCAGGTAACAATGTAGAAACATGGCTTGACTTTTCAACAGTACAGTCAAACGCACGAAAACGGTTACTAGACTGTTAGCTACTCTATCATAGCGCCATAATGGCGCGTTTCTCGCCTGGATGTATTTTCAGTAATATCTATAGGCACTCCTGTTTTCAATTCTTGGTAATTACTTTACCCCTGCGCACTGAAGTATTTCTCAGACTCAGTCGATCGCAGCACAAAGTGCATAGACATCGCCAGGAAACAAAGGAAATACTGAAGGAAAACGCTATGTAAACCAAAGTTTTCAGAGTAGGATTCAGGCGTGCTAGCAAGTCTAATCGGATGAACGTTACTGCACACAATCTCAGTGAGACTGGAGTTCGTATGCTTTCCAGAAAACCATTAGGTTGTGTCTTTCATGGCTAACACTTTTTACCCGACAACGTTTATCTAAATATTTTCTTGTGATTAATTGAATTAGACACAAACAATTTCCACTTAAGTCAATCACCGTTTCTGTCGCGAAAGTCGGTCGTTTTCTTCGATCACATGTTCTGTGCTGGTTTTCTTCTGCTGGCAGTCACTTGGCTCACTTGAGCTGAGATCTTTGAATGGAAGGATGACAGATCCGACAGTGAGAAAAATGCTAGTGATAGAAGCCTTGCGATCTTCTGTTACTTTCATGTAATTTAGATCAAACCTACTTCTTCTTCAAGGTGTTATTTTTAGGCAATTTGACCTAATTTTAAGGGGTTGCAGCTTTTATTTCACCTGAAAAATTTCTTCAATTCTTTCCTCGTTGTCCATGTGTCACAAACCTTGACTGATTCATAAACAGCAGTTACCAAAAAAGGAAAGCGCTCAAGAAAAACAAATTTTTCCCACAAGAGATCGGAGATATTCCTCGGAAGGTCATGTGAATGGAAATACGAATTTCTGATGAACCTAACAAGTTCAACAGCCGATGTAGTATCGTAGATACGGTGTTCATAAGCATTCGTTACAGCGTCATATACTTCCTGGATTTGTGCCTCCCAATCATCGCAGCCTTCATTTCTGAAACCAGCTTCTAATTTGTTTTCTACATCGGTCAATGGGCGGCTGAGATACAATCTTGGCTCTTCGAATTCCCTCTGATTGCCTACTTTTGTAAGAAAATCGACCTTCTCGCGATCATTCCAAAAAAAGGGAAACTGTTTCAAGGGTAGCGCTGCTGGTCGTCTCCTTGTTTTTCTTGACAGCATGTTTGTTAAAAGATGGCAAGCCTCTGCTGCTAGAGTGGGACAGAAAAAGCGTTTGCATTTCCTTATATTTTCCTCCGTTTCTTGAGGGTTGATTTCTAAGGGCGAATCCTCGGAATACGCGCCAAAGGGATGCTTCTTCTTTGCCAGGATGTAATGGAAAAGAAGACCGCAGCTGAAAATATCTGAGGCTTTGCTGTGATTTTTTGGTTTCTTTCCCAGGAGTTCAGGAGCCATCCAGCACCTTGTTCCTGCCCTTGAATGCATGACTGTCTCACTTTGAGCACTGCTTTTGCCTGCGTGTAGAATTTTACTGAGTCCAAAATCGCTAATTTTAACAATAAAGTTTGGAACTGTTTGGTACAAAATGTTTTGTGGCTTCAAATCCCTGTGGACAACATCGTTTGCATGTAAAAACTCTGTACCAGAAGCAATGTGAAGACATATTGTAAAGGCATGTTCGCACTCTTGATCATAACTGAGATATGCCTCCAAAGAACCCTCCATTAGCTCAACAACTAGGTACTGAAAATTGGAATCACTCGTACACGAGATGTAATTGACGACAAAGCGGCAATTGGACAACTGTAGCAAACACTTGACCTCTCTTTCAAGCAGGGCACCCTTTTCCTCTAGTCTCTCCTTTTCCAGTCGTTTCATGGCTACCTCTCGGCCATCTGTTTCATTCAAAGCGGGAAAAACCAGCGAGAAAGAGCCTTTCCCTATGTGGTTCTCGTGGTGATGGTAGCTTTCTACTTTTCTAGACTTCACACCACGAGCAACGTCGGTCAGTGCAGCCTTGTGATTGGCAGATTTCGGAATCCATTTTATTTTGTTGGAAATGCTGACCTTTTCTATGTCTTCATGAAGGAGCTTATGGAGGTACTCGTTTCCGCTGGACATCGCTTCGCATGAGTTTCCAAGACCATCAGGAATGCTGACATCAGCGTGATACTTTCGAAGCAAAAGGATGAATTTTTCCGCGCTCTGAAGAAACACGCACGGATTCATGTTTACAACTTTCCTGCATACCATATGCAGTGGTGTTTCCTTGCACTTGTTTTGGAAGTTAACGTTACACCCATTTTGCAGTAAATACTCACAGTTAGTTTGGGCACCTTTGTCGTCCATAACGCATAAAACGTGTAGGAGAGAGTCTCCTTTACGATCTTTATAACGCCTTGCAGATTCAGCAAGATCTTTATGGTTTTGTTCATTTTCGAAAATCGCCTTCAAAAGACTCAACGCACTTTTAAAAAACCTTTCTTGTAAAAGAACATCAAATGGGCATTCATTGTTACTGTTTGCACAGAAAGGATTCATTCCCCAGGCAAGAATTTTTTCCCATCGGCTTTTCGTGACTTTATTTCGTATTAGCGAATGTTTTTCAATAAACTTGTGAAGAGGCGTATTACCTTTAAGATCTTGTGCGAATGACTGTGCACCTTTTTCCACCAGGATTTCCACTTGTTTCCAACACCATGCAAGGTGAAGGGGAGTTTCTCCGTTGTCATTTCTTGCATCGACAGCTCCACCGTGATTGATGATTTCGTTTCCAATATCAATTACTTCAGCACTGATTGCCTTATTCGAGAAGCCCGCCCACAAATGTAACGGAGTGTTCCCCCTGGAATCCCTGGTGTTGATCAGAAATCTATAATAATTCCGCAAGACTGGTAAACCTTTGCAAACCAATTTAAGACACTGACGGGGCAGGAAAAGCCCAGTTTCCAGAAATTCCGTGAGAAGCAAATGCAAGAGAGATCTGTCCATTTCGTCTTTGGTGTTTGCTCTTGCTTTGGCATTCAGAAGAATCTTCCATACTTCTACAACTTGATCCTCGAAGGAGTCCGCTAAGCGTGAAGCAAATACTACATGCCTCAGGCTGAACAAAAGTGGCGTCTCACCAAGGTCGTTTCTAGTGTTTGGATTGGCTTGGTTGTGGAGCAGATATTTGATACGCTCGTTCCAACTTGAGCAGTAAGGTGAAGGACTCGTTAGCGCTTTTTCTACAGCATGAAAGAGCGCAGTGCATCCTGACTGATCTTTTTCGTCAATTTTGGCTCCATTGAGAAGTAAAAATTCCAGCAAACGTACACTTGGCAGTGAGAAAATGAGGTATGGACAATTATCAACTTTTTCAGACGCTGAAATTCCGGTTTCTTCCATTAAAAACTGGACAGCGTAACAAATTGCATTCTCATTCCAGCAAGAAAAAAACAAGTTACTTTCTGGTCTAATGCAATCGTGCACTTGCAGAAAAATTTCTTCCAAAACCTTCTTTTTAAAGTTTGTGTCACTGTTTTTACAAAATAACTGCAACAGTGCAATCACATTACAGTCCTGCGAATTGTGTAAATTTCTCGCTGTCTGCTTTGCAGCTTCGTTAGAAGTTAAGGCCTCTATAGGGTGATCAAAAATTTTGATACCATGTTGCTTTAAGAAACAGAATTGGATCAATCTAAATGGATCCATGGAAATGATGTTTTCATATCCCGACAGCTCTACAATCTCGAGGTGGTGCAAGGCAGTGGCTAACTCTAGCGACGTTTGAAGTAAGTCGTGTGGGATATTTATATTGTTGTTGTCATCGCTACTGTGAATGCATTCAAGCAGCTTTCGTACCAGCTCTACATCCCCCAGCAAAATGGCACTGTGCAGAAGAGACCAGCCCATACAATTGGTACCCGGGGAAATCGAATTGTCTTCTAGAATTTGTCTTATTTGTGTGCCAGCATCTGAACACCTTAAAATAAAGGAAGGGTCTAAATAATCAATTATTTCAATCTTGTGTTGGTCACTTATGCTGCTGAGAATGTCTCTAGAGAAACCTGTACAGCCGGTTATATCTATTTGGCGTAAAGATGGACAAAACCAGCAAAGAAGATCTAGAACACTAAATGGCCATGCTGTGCAACTGAAGGTACTTCCTCTTAAAATGGCACAAGAAGCATTTCTCGCTTTTACACATTTTTCAACAAGATCCTGACAAGATGTAACGTGACGTTTTGTAAGATCGAGGACTTGGTATCCGTCATTTGGAGGCCAGAGAGCAAACATGGGCGTTACCACAGAATGATGGACATTAAAAAACAGAGAGTCGTTGTCAATAAAATCTTCAATGCCTTGAGATCCAATTTCCGGTTCCAACACTATATTGTGCAAAGTGCTAAAATTGCGGCCGGTTCTGTGTGCGACTGACTTCTCCATGGCTTCAACAGTTATCGATTGCTCACTGGAGTGTTTGAAGATATCCAGCAAAAGCTCGTCAAGTATTAAGAGAGAACTATTTCCCTGCAAAGAATTTAACAATAAACTTAAAGACAACAAGGCTAAACAACAGGAATGAAAGATAATTTTAGTTTACTTTTGCTTTGGGGCTTGCGCCTTTACTTCAAGCCGAGGCCTTTTTAATAAGATAGGGATTTTCAAAGGTCATAAGCCGGTTATGGTTTACCCGTCATAAAGTCGTGAGAGAAATTTCTAGATCCTGTGGATCTTTATGGTTGTTTATATCTCAGGAAGTTGGTACTTCCTCTGTAAATGCGTTTCGCTCGTAAATTTCCGTCATTGTCTTATGACCATGGTTGAAACACGACCGACGAAACATGAATATAAACAACCATAGAAGAGCAGAAGATCACCAAATCTGCTTCACTCCTTTGTGATGATGGCAAGCAAGCCATAAAGGGCAGAAAATAGCCGGCGAATGATGTTTGATAACCTACAGTTCTGCACAGGAAAATGGAATCTGCTGTATAATTTCCGAACTGTTTGCCTAGACTGTTACCATACATCGTAACACTTGGACCCCTGCCTAAGTAAACGCACCAACAAAAGTGTAGGCATCCTTTTCCTAATATTTATATCAACGCTTAATATCTGGGAAAGGGTGTGCAGCTTGAACTATTAGCCTTAGCGTTTATAAGGTCGTCCGCATAACGTTACATATCTCAAAACTATTCTAGCCCTGTGCGCTGCCTCCGAAAAGTTCAAGAGCTGATGTGAATAGATTAGAACCATCAAGCCTTGTTTGCCTTTCTATAATGGAGTCAATTGAAGCTCAAGTGCGTTCATACGAATACAAAAATATTTAGTACTCATGAATGCCACTTAAGTCCTGCCAAGTGCAGTGTTTCATATTTGATGCGAGGGCTCCCTTTGCTCTGACTGTCTGACATTGAGCTCGTATACGACACGTTGTAACTTGAAAAGACGATCATGTCCAAACATTTAGCTCGTTTTGTACTATTTGATACGGTTGTTTATCGAAGTGGGCATTGGGCATATTGCCCTTTGCAGGTGGTTACTAACAGCGTCTTTAATTAACTTACAGACTTTTGTGGGATCGGCGATCAATGTGATTGGAAACTCGGTTATCTCAAAGGCAACGCAAATTAATTAAAAGTGCAAGTGGTCACACGCTTGCCCTTCTCTCTGTAAGAAGCTACAAATGAAGTGCTGGTAGATCAGTAACAGCACCACTTTCTCGTCAAGTAAACTTTCGCTCGAAGCAACTTTGCCCTGAAATCATTATCCTGTCCCGACAATCTGTTCCTGGGCCTGATAGGATAAGCAGCATTCGTATCCAGGGCAAAGAAGACAAGCTAGGCACTTATCACTGGTTTGATTAATAAAGCCGACATAGTAAAAGGCCTTGCGAGCATAAGTATCAACTCATTTATTCCTTTACCTTTGGGATTTAGAATTTGACTTTCCAGAGCAGTGAATTTGCAAATGGTTTGAGTCATAACATGTGGTCGCTTGATGAACAGCTTCTTGTTTTGTTTTCACTTAGATGGTTCCATACAATTGTTCAGTAAAAAACAGGTGTGGCCTACGCTCATTATTCATACGCAACAGGCATTTTTTAAACTCACTGCAATATACCCTTCCCACTTTCCTTGTCACTAAAAGCTGTAGTAAGTCAATGATTTTGAAACCATGTTCTAGCATATCAGCGGTTCACTTAGCAGCCGCTCCATCTTGAGATTCCCATAGGGCTTTCAAGCGTAATATAAGAGCGCGCAAAATTGAAATATGCTTTCCTTGTACATGTGAAAGGCGAGCGGTTGATTCAAAATAGCCCTAGGATTCACACTTGTGTAAGTAGATTTGTTTTCTGGATTTGTATTAGCCTTAGATCTTGTTCTAGAGCGGTTATTTATTCCTGATCTGTTGTTTACAGCGAATTTATACGCCGAAGTTAAAATTAAGTGAAGTTGAAAGGTGTAAAATATCGACGTGTGGATAATAAAGCTGTTGTAATCACACCTTGAGCCATGTCGGAACAGGAACGAACACACAATAACAAACCTTCTCAAACTCATTAATAATTCATAAAGAGAAAACAAAGGAAATCACCACCGTGACGGTGGTTTGGATACCGGATCTTAATTAGCATAAAGTTTTGCGAACTTTTGCTTTGAATTTCTCCAAGAATTATGAATGGTTTGAGAAGCCATATCAAAAACTCGAAAGAGTGTTTCATCAGGTATCCAAACACCTCGAAGTCGGTCAAAAAAACTCGGCTGCGCCTCGTTTTTCCAACCCACTTCTCGGGGTTTGGATATCCTGATGAAACACTCTTTCTCGTGTTTGATATATTACATGACATATTTTTCAAATATATATATTTACACTTACTCTTTCATCTAGTCCACCTAAAAATTCTGCATCCTGCTCATCTGCAACAAGTAAAAATAAATAAAAAGTTAAAAATGCACATCCAAGTAAGGGACCCAAGTGTCAATTCATTATTTCACGCGATAACATATAGGTTTAATTTATGTTCCCGCTGAGTATCGAACCCGGTTCGTCGGCGTCGCAGGCCGGCATTATTCCACTAGGCCACAAACGCTAACACTACTTGTAGAAGGAAATTTTAGCGGAGCACCATTGCTAAGCTTGCTAAGCAAATTTGGTAACCTGTCGATGCGAGAAAATTTGGTTGTGAGGTCAGCGTACGTACCCCCGTACAGACTCTGGGGGAGGGGGAGGGGAGGGAAATTGCATGACCACCGTCGCTTTTGAGAAAGAGGGTTGTTTTTAAAGCTTAGCTTGTTTAGCAAAACGATTCAGTTCGACAGAAGTGAAGTTTAGAACTTGAGAAAAAATATCAAATATCTATAAATGGAAAGAAAAAGTTCAAAAGAATACTCAGGTTGTCTTTTTGGCGGAAGGCGAAAAGTTCAAGTTACGAAATTTGCCTTCGAGGCCTTCATCTTTGTTGTCAGTTCTGCTGCGAACTCGGTCGGCACAACGCTTGAGTGTGCAGCATTTCGCAGCGGTCCCGACGCCAAATATATCACAGCTAGTGCCTTTTTTTCTGTCCATAACCATGGTTTTTGTGGCTGTCCGAACCCATTTACCTAGAAAAACACCCGCCTCTTTAGTCGACCGAGCTGCGATCAATAAACAGCTGTTTAAGTATTAAAAATGAAGATCCTATCTGACAACATTGCAGGTTGGTCAAGTGGACAGCGCGATCCCTTTGCGCTCCAAAGGGAGAAAAGTTTTTTTTTCATTCTATGTCTTTTTCTTTTTTCTTTTTTTTTACGGTTATTTCTTTAAAAATGAATAAGTTCCAGCAATAACAAAAATTAATAATAATAATAAAAGTCGAGCTAAATCTATTTATTATTCAACTGCATTCAGTAGAGTACAAATAACACCCAAAACGAGTACAAATATCCCACGGTATTTGTACTCCAGAAGACCGGTTTGACAGGTTTTCTACAAATGTCACGTCAGGCATTAGGCTTACAAGGTGAACGATGAAAAAATGGCCGAAACGCTCGTTTTTTCCCGAAGAAGACAATGAATGCTTACCAAATTTTGAGGTTTTTAACGAAAACGAGTTCCTAGAGACAAGTAATGAGCTAGACGACACTGAAATTTCTTTATTTATTGAAGAAAATCAAAACGTGAATACAACAAAAAAGACAAAAACTGACCTCAATGTATGGAAACGATGGTGCGAGTCCGTTAAAGAAACAAGGGCCATTGAAGAGATTCCCGCCGAGGAACTTAACAATCTTTTATGTCATTTGTTTGCAAAAGTCAGGAAACGGAACCCATCTTTTCTCAGGAGCTGTCTTCAACAAATGCACGATTGTTGTCGGTCAGGAATCTCCACTGCTATCTCTTCCAAAACGACGCGTGGTTATTGATTCAGACGAAGATGACTGAGCTTGAAGTGCGTTTGGACTGTTAACAAGTTGCTGTTTAACTTTGTTTGACTTGACTTTCGAGTTCTGTTTGTTCTGTCGGGTTCTTTCTTTTCGTAGTTTTCCTCGGTGACCAACGACATTGTTGTTAATCTAATTGTAAACCCGAAAATAATTCAGTTTTGCGTTATTCCGTCTTTGTTTTCCTTGCAAGTTTGAATTAAAATCACGACGCTTTGCTCGATTGACAGGTTTGACAAGTTTTCATTTTTGACCAATCAACAACAACCTCACATTAAGCACGCGAAACCTGTCCCCGCTGGCCCGCTCACTCGCTGCTCAGAAGTTACGTCAGTTTGTCACGCAACTCGGACAGTTTATAAGCTCGGGACCGCTGCGAAATGCTGCGAACTCAAGCGTTGTGCTGACCGAATTCGCAGCAGAACCGACAACAAAGATGAAGTCCTCGAAGGCAAATTCGTAACCTGAACTTTTCGCCTGTCACCAAAAAGACAACTGAGTATTTGAACTTTTTCTTTCCATTAATAAAATTGTTTTTGACTTTTGTTGTCTTTGCTAAAACGCGGTCACCAAGCGATTTCGCGCCAAAAAACGCGGGAAAATGCACAGGGCCATCTCAAGTGTCTGCCATCTCATATTAGTGACCCTGTGGTGTGGAAGGATGGACGGACGGATGGTCACCTGACTATAACGTCAGCTAAGCTTGTTTACTTGGGTAATGGAATTTTAGTCATCCCTTTTTTCGATATAGGTAAGTGGCTCTTTGTCGTAACGTTAAAATCACACTTAAATAATGTTTTAAGAGTGATGTTTACTGTTCACGATCGAAGAATTATGCGGGAAAATTGTTATTGTCCGCATCCGAAAAAGTGTGTTTATTTCAGTTCTATACCACAGGGAAACTTGGAACTTGGCTACGGACTAGCCTATAGTTTAACAAAAGTACCCAAGTTGAAACAAGTGGTATGGTATCTACCTAAAAATGATCAGTCTCTTTGTTTAGCTGAGTGTAATAAAAGACGAACCTAGAAGTGTATGTTTAGCACTTAAACGTTAACTTTTCTTACAGTATTTGCTTCCATCTTCTGTATAAGGAAAGAATAGTGATATTTAATTACTAGGGAAAGAGTAATCGAGCTTAGTAAATTTTTGCCACCTCATTTAACCCGTGTAAACTACACTTTTGCAGAACAACATAAAAATCTGAATCAGCTCGCAAATTATGCCGACGCCTGAGGAAACAAGTTTTCGCTCATCTGGTTCTGTCCTTTTTTATGAAAACTAATAGATATATTTGAGTACCATCTGGATCAGTGATTCAGTGATTCATTCTCAATACCTCCAGTTTCCTCTAGATTTGCTGTCCAGGTTGCACAATGTTTTAGAAAGAGTTTGACCGTCTACTTGATCCACAACTGACGATCAAGATGACCGTTTCGCAAATTAATTGAATTGGTCCTGTCATTTGATTTTCAAAGATAAATTAATTTTAAAACAGTCAAACTGTGGACCATTCTAGTAAAGAGAGAGCCCTGTTGACCCTTAACGTCAGTAACCTGAGAAAGTTGGCGTTTTTCATAGACTGTGGTTTTTTATCATTATTCAATAAGAGTACAATCAGTCATCAGTGATCCATCCACCTGCGCGTCCCGCGTCTCCGATGCGTAAAATTTCCTAAAGACGCAAGGTTGATTTCCAGCTGCGTCCATCTGGACGCAACACTGCCAGCATTGTGTTTTCAGTGTATGTGTTTGTTGCAGCCGCTCTTCACCATGATAAAAGCAAAAACCTCTTGGGTTCACGCTCGATGTTCGTGGCAAAGCGCGTGGGAATGATCAGCGGTTTATTAGAAAAATGGCTCGTTTTCATGTTTCGATTTTTCACCCGTTTCACGCAGCACACACATGGTCGAACTCGGCCGAAGTTTAATATGCCGCCAAAAAAGAAAGCCAAGACCCTCGAGGGACAACAAAAGCTCACCTTTTCGGCTTTTTCAAATTCGAATGAGCGTCATAGGAGAGTAAGTGCAGGCGATTTTGTCCCTCTGGCCGCAGAAGCCTATATGTACTGCAAAGTTTGCACAGAACACAAGAAGAAAAATGGAATGTGCAAAGTGGCGCGCTGCAAGAATTTCCAAAACACAACGCTCGTCAGACATACTGCACTCAGCGATCACCAAATGGCTTTGCAGAAACCGCAGATACCAAAGCAGTTTGAAGCTATTAAAGAAAAAGCCGAATCACAGCAAAACAAAGCCGTCATGGTACTTCTTAAGTGTGTTCACTGGCTTTGTGTCGAAGGCTTGCCTCTTGTTCAGTTCAAATCCCTTCTGGAACTCTTGCATGATTTAGGATTGGAGGATATTGCAATTTTAAAACAATCTGCTAACATCCACTACGAATCCTACACAACTTATAATGACATTTTGGACTGCCTTTCCGACTTGTTAGAAGATGAACTCAAAGAAAGGTTATCAAAATCTTCTGTTGTCACGGTTCTTGCGGATGAAAGCACCGACATCGCCAATGTTAAAAGGCTTGATATCTACACGCAGATAATTTCGGAAGCAATGAAACCAAGCACACATTACGCTACCAACATCGAGTGTACCGATTCAACAGGAGTGGGGATAGCGAACGAAATAATGTCAGAGTTCCATAAAATAGGAGTTTCTTGTAACACTTGCACAACTGGGGTTAACTTTGGCAGTGCACACTGCTGGGTGTGAAAGGAGTTTTTCAGTGCAAAACAACATTTTAACCCCTTCAAGAAACAGGCTCACACCAGTTGTTCAACAGAAGTTGATTCGGGTTAAACTTGGCCCAGAAAGAGCAAGTTTCAATTTCCAAGCAGCACTTTTGAAGTGGAGAGCTGTGAAAGACAGACGCATCTATAAACTGAAGAAGACGAACCCAAATAACTTCATCTTCTGACTTAAATGATCAGTAACTTTAACTCTAGTTTGTAGTTTTGTATTGGCTACTACTGGTTCTGTTTGCTTATAACAATTGATTCCGATACCTTAACTGTGAGTATTGTTAAACAAATGTGATGACAATAGCTTGATCAGAAAACTTCCTGATTCAATGATGAATGAATCAATACCAGCTGAAGACTCGCCAATACTGGTATTGGACTCACTGAAAAGGTTTGGGACTCACAGGTTAATGGCTTGATGAGTCCCAGGACTCATTGACCTAAATTTGTAGATGGATCACTGAGTCATCAGCACAAATTTGGCCGGAAAGCCGGTGCGTCAGCTGCTTTGCTTCGCCGCGAGCAAATGTTGTCGTCTTTGTCGTTTTTTACTAGATAGTTTAGCAAAGTAAGGAATTACTGTGACCCATTATTAACTTCGAACCAAGCACATCAAATCACAGTAACGTTTCTTTGCATTGGAGTATTCTTCTCCACATTTTAATGATGTTTAAAGCCACTGATCATTTTAATGAAATTGTTACGCAATTTTATTTTTCTAAATTGGAAAGAGTTATATATCAACATATAAAACATATAAAACATATAAAACATATAAAAGTTATGTTTTTGTCGCCAAGCGACACATCTTAGGGTTTGTGAGACACAGCTTCTAAAAGTTGATCTTGATCACGATTTCAATCGATCGACCAAAGCGTCCTTGAAATCTTTTGGATCTTATCGCCAATTTGTTATTTGTTTTGAGGACCAATTTGCATGAAGAATACTTTTTATGTTATAGCATGCAGCATACCTTTCGTTCTTTCATTGTTTTGATCTGTTCTTTTTGAGAAACTGGACTGTAAACATTTGCAAGGAAGCCATTTGTTAACTTTCCTTAGAACTTCCCGGGAAAACTTATATGTGACGTCACGATGGCCAGACACCTCGGATTTTCATTCGCCAATACCGGCACTAGTGCCCAGGCCTAAGTTCATCACTCCCTCCTGTAGCTTTCCAAATGTGCTTAGCAATGGTGCTCGGCTGGCGCGCTACGCGCGCGGGCTCCGCTATTAAGAAATCACTCTTCAGAACTATGTGACTTGTCACTACTAAACTAGGATCGAGTTGATTTTGTTTTGCATTCTAACATGGGAAGCAGAGTCCATACCTTTGCATTAAGGAAAGAAGCTTTAATTTAAGTGAAACAAGGGTCATTTACCGGTAGAGAAGCATTATTTTTTGGACTAGTCAAATTTAACTGAAATGAAAATAATTGGTAGTGTTATTTTCTAGGTACGTCAGATTTCAAAAGCCTATTGGTCTGTGCACGGGATTTGGTGAGAAAACTCTCCAACCGCGCAGGTTTAATGCCTTATCAGTTAAGTGAAAAGTTCTACAAAAGGACACTATAACTTCTACCAGTCTCTCTTCAGTAACAGGAGTGAATCCAACACAAACCGGCTTCTTGATGGGACTTAGCGCTACCTGAACTAGCTGTTGAGATTTATCCATAGTAGAAAAATTAAAAACGATGGAAATGAATAAAATATGTACCACTATGGGATCATTTAATTTCTAAAGCTCTCTAGGCCACCCTGCCTGCGCAATGTTACTTTTAGCTTACTTAGTCTTTCTAACATAGTCAGGCATAACAACAATCTAACCATAAAAGCTCGAGTTTGAACCTTCATAATCAGACCAATCACTTTCTGTCCGCCACTGAAGTCCCTTAAGCTCTGAAATATAACGAAATTTCCAGTTAAAACATAAACGTGATCTCGGCCATATATCAACTCGCAAATATTACTAGACAGTGTTTCTCAAGGTAATGTACTTGGTCAGCAGCTAATGAAAATTTCTTTGTCCAACATGCAAGAAGTGAACAAATGAAACGATCTTCCTGTTAAAGTACTTAAGGTGATTCCATCGAAGTAGAAGGAATTACCGATTAAACTTGGTCCAATCGGTAATTATGTTTAGAACATTTCAAAAATGCAATAAGAATTAGGGGTCACCGAGCTTGTTTTGGCACAACATGGATAGCCATTGATAGCAACTATACGACCCGCAAGGTTTTCCTGAGAGACCCTAGTAATCAGAAATGAGAACTATAATTGCGTTAAAAAGTCACACTTGTGTTGAAATATTTGGAGCAGTTCAACAAAATAGACGTTTATCTGGCATTGTATACTATTTTAGTTGAACAGGAATTAAGGATATGAAAAAAATTAAAGAATTTCCCGCGTGGGCCATACCCTGCTGTACCTTAAGACGTGTTCTTTTCGGCATTTATATGAAAATATCTCTTTTCTTGAAATTAAAATACAGTAGGACCCCGGTAACTCGAACTCTGAAGGGAAACGAAAAACAGTTCGAGTTAGCAGGGGTACGAGTTATCGGGGTCGATTGAATATTCAATTTGCCAAGTTAATAATTGATAGTTTACTGATTTTTCAGCACTTCAGTATACAGTACAGGGCAAATTAAACTTATCTCGTCAGAAACTGTAACACAGTTATGCATTCTTATGATAATGCAGTACTGTGAATGTAACTCAGTTACACTCAAGATCATAACATCGGGAAATGACTGTCAAATACATGATCTGTTCGTTGCACTAATTAAAATCAAATTGCTGTAGTGTTAGTTTTAGTGTTTAAATCCGATTACACGACAAGAAGAGCTAATGGGATATTTCAATGGGCATCCGTGGTGAGTTGCAAGAACCAGAATTCGAGTTATCGGGGTAAATTTTGATCAAGGGAAACGAAATTTAGTTCGAGTTAGCGGGGAATTCGAGTTATCCGAGTTCGAGTTAACCGAGTAAAAATGACGGAAAAGTGGGGTCAAATCCAAGGGAAATGGGACTTAGTTCGAGTTAGCGGGGGAGTTCGAGTTATCCGAGTTCGAGTTACCGGGGTTCTACTGTATGTCTTTTCTAGAAAGCGCGATATATTGTAGTCGACCGTGTGCCATTTGAACGTATGTATTAAAAATGGGGGTCATCGGGCTCGTTTAAGAGAAAACGACCAATTATTTCTCTGATCTGCTCAGCTTTCATAGACAACTTACCAAGTTCCGAAGGTGCGCGCGCTCGTGTGCGCGCTAATCACGCAAAAAAATGATGCGCCGAAAGGATGCGCAATGTAATTAAAGGGAATCACCTTAAGCGCGCGCGCTGAGTAAGGAATATAGACAAATACAGTAGTGGTGGGTATTTTTGTATCTATAAGCGTGCTTGACTCTTAGTCCAGTCCGTTAGCGTCGAAATCTACGAAAATCGTGACAAATAGCGTAAAAGCACCAAATTTGGCATACATGTCCTTGAGGGCATGTAAAACAAATTTAGAAGGGGTGCCACGTGATCTGGGTATCCGGGGGGGCCACAGCACTCAAATTAATTTTCATTCATGGTCACAGGACTCCCACGCTCATGAACAGCCCACTCACTGGCAAACTGAAAAGGATTCGATGGGCTTCTTTAACTGGCCTTGTCAGCGAACGACAGAAAGTGACAACAAACAGCCGTCTAAGTTTACCGAGCCACATATCCTTGTATTTTCCGCTCCCTTTTCGCTTGCCTGGGTTCCCTGTGGTCAAATAGACTTAACAAACTGAATCGTTACACTTCCGATAACTGTTAAGGGAACGAAATAGTACTGACGCATGTCTCACCACGTACATTTCGTTAGTTGACTTAACTCAGTGTTCGTCCGATGTCAAAACTGCTAGTGTCTCCGCAAAAACCTGTGCGATTCTATCTATGGTTGAGGTGAATCGGCAGTACTCGATTTTAAAAAAAGAAGAACAAATCCCCTTTCATTTTACAAAGTTTTGAAAATCGTCCACCACTAGGAGAATAACACCAGATAGCTTCGAACGTTCACACTTAGAGAATCCATCAAAAGGCTCAAAGCTGACACGATTTAATACAGGTTAGTAAAACAGCCTCGAAAGTAAGCGCTGCCGAATCGCTTTCATATCAGTGGTTGCACTGTCAACCTATTTTTTCCACAGACTCAAAAATTAGAACCGTCTTGTGAATCACAACAAGCAGTGCCACAAGAAAAGTACTGCTCAATAACTGTCATTTAAATCGTCCGGTACAACGAAAGTTTTTACCCACAGACTCAAAAGTTAGAAAGAACCACCTTGCACAGCATAGTAAACATTAACACGAAAGTAATGGCGTAAAATACTTTTATTGTAATGAACACTTAAGGATTTCTTTCAAAGACTCTAAAGTCAGAACTACCTTTTATAGCACAGCAAGGAAGTACTGCTTAGTACAGCACAATTAACACCACTTCAGAACATACATTTACAGGGCCCAGGTGCTCGAAAGCTGGTGAATGCTAACCTGGGATTAAATCTTAACCACGGTCCCTGTTTCTCTTACTTCAGAAAAGTTTTCACTGCAAATTCCAAGTGACCGTTTTGAAAGTAAATTAATTAATAGTTGGCGCTAATCCTGGGTTAGCTTAACGCTGATTTGAACAACTGGGCCCTGCTCAATAGCTTTAATTTGAGTGGTCGCACTTGTTTTCGTCCGCAAGTTGGAACCTCCTTGTACAGTATGCAGTAAACCCCCCACTATCTGGAAGCCCCGACTATCTCGAACTAAAACTCGTCTCCCATGGTTGATGTTGCTTAGTTATTAACTACCTGATGTCTTCAACTCCTATCTCAAACAAGTTTGGTCGAGATAGCGGAGCGACATCTCAGTCCCAAACATTAGCATCACCTTACAAGTACATGTTGAATAATTTTACTTGAACCAGGTGAAGAGAGTCCTTCTGGCAGTCTGAGCCCTCCACCTGATGGCGGAAGCTTAAATGACTGGGAGCTGCTTCCTCAAAATCCTCACGCCCCATTACACGCCTCAGGTAATGCGACAAAAAGAGACGGCCTCGAAACTTTGTATGCAATGTGCTACCCTGTTTCCGACCGGTACAGTACAGTATCCGACCAATACAAATTTAACTTAGGGTTTTGTGTTGCGCCTAGGGAACGAATAATTATTAGTTCGAATAAGTCGACAAACAGTCCCAAATCAGCAGCTCAAATCGCAAAGGAAACCGTTGCCTGCTACAGCTATTCAAACATTACTTATTTTGGGTTATTTTCGTCATACGTTCAGGAACATGTACGCCGACCCATTTAGGAGAAGGATAACTGAAAGAAGTGACTTCCGTTATTAATTGTTTTGAATTACGTTTCTTTACAGCCCGGCTCCCCCATTAAGTTCCTCTAGACAATAAAAGCAAGTCGGGTTGACCAGAAATCTGGAAAATGTCAGATGTTTTAAGTGTACTGTTGAGAAAAACATATTGCGACAGACATTTTAAGGTCACTGGCATATCTGCCTTACTTTAAACGTCCGTTTAATTCACAGTACAATGACTGAAGAAACAAAATTGGTAACGAACATTAATATATGAAATAAACGTATATTTGAACTGCGGATAATGATAGAACTATATGAAGATCATCGCAGTGAAGGTGTTTCAACGTAAACAGTTGAAAAGAAGAAAACTGAACGAATTCAGGCTTGAACAGGAATCGAACCCATGACCTCTGGGATACCGGTGCAGCGCTCTAGAGCGCTATGATTATTTCATATATTAATGTTAATTTTTCCATCTTCGGGATAAATACTCTCACTTGACCAGCTCCCAGTTGGCTTGATAGCTCAGTTGGTTAGAGCGCTGCACCGGTATCGCAGAGGTTATGGGTTCGATTCCCTTTCAAGCCTGAATTTTTTCAGGTTTCTTCTTTTCAACTGCTTAAGTTGAAACACCTTCACTGCGATGATCTTCATATAATTCTGAAATTGGTAACGTTCAGTTCAATTTGCTATGAGTCGTATGTCAGCAGCGAGTACCATAAGAAGCACGCACGCTTGCTAAGCTCTCTTTCACGGTAGTCAACCAGCTCCAGCGATTAGACACCACTTTTTCCAGCATCGTACGTTTTTCTTGCTTTTTTGTCTTGCAGTTCTTAATTCAGTACACCACATCGAGTACTTAACATTGCTTATACCGATAACATTAATCTAATCCCTCCCTATGAGAAAACAGGGTCACCCAACGGTTTGTTTTCGGAGGAATATCTGTTCGGCAGGCCGAAGTCGCCTGAGATATTCGGATTTAATAGCAGTGAACCTATAGATTTCTGTGGCGAAACATGACCTCACGGATTTTCTTTAAAAGTTGACTGATTAATTCCTTTTATTTTTGGAGGGACAAATAAGGTCAGCTGGCATTTTCGGAAAGACATTAGCAGCTCGGAAATTCGACGGATGGGATTCCGTTTCCTAAAATTGTCTGCGCCTTAACTGATTTTCAGCTAAAAACGCCGAACAGTTCAACCCGTATTAGCTCACGCATCAATCTTAGAAACCAGAAAATGATATTTCAAGTATTTTGCTAAAAATTTCTCTTTGGGTGCCCCTAAGAAAAGACGCCGAGGTCTGCAGAACAGGATTTTACTGTATGTTTCAGGCGAGCGTTTGCCTGAAAAACGCGTAAAATGTTAATCACGCCAAATTACTTGCGACTATTAGATTCCGAATACAACGCATAAACGGAGAGCGAAAAGGCCTAGACACGGCGACGAGCTCAATCTTTCGCCCTAGGATAGCGAGGGACATAAATAAATACCGACTTAGAGTTTCAGTGTTGGTCTTCTGACTAACGCGTAGATCAGAGGGGATGGTTATTGTAATAGGCCAGAATCTTCTCTGACAATATTACGTGTTCTTCACGATTAACGTAAAAAACGCAGTTACTTCATTATTTTAGTTTTACTATCACATGTGTTTGTTTTTCCTCTGAATGTAGCTGGCAGCCTTAGCAGTTCACACCTACAAGCGCCTGCAGAACAGGCGTTTTTAATTAACGCCTGTCATGCGCGCAGGCTCTTATTTACACAAGAGAGAATGACAGATTAACCCATAAAAATCCCCTTCTCCAGTTTGGTGAAAAAATTCTGAAGTTCGCCAGGTCATTCTAACTAACTGATGCCTTTTGATGTTTTTGTTGTCATGCTTTGTCAGCCTTTATCTCTTATAACGATCGATCTCGAGATCTACAGTCAGGAGTATGCGTGGCTAAGTGATCACAAATTGAATTATTAAATGTTTTGGTTTATTTGTAACATTTTTTTAATTAGAAAAGAAATTTCTCTCCCAGATATGTCTTTGTCAAAAGAAAGCTTGAACTAAGATTTAGATGAGCTGCTTAACCCGTTTGGGATAAGCTTTATCTCCCATCAGTCCGGCTTATGTTTGTTGTCCACCAGTCACGGCCAGTAATCTATTTAACCACAGGACACCCAGGCTCATGAGCAGATCTCTTGGTAGACGAATATACATACAGTATGTGGATTTGATGTGACAAGTAACTCTAATGATTGTTTATTATCATTTGTTCCGTTCGCTGATGAAATCAGTTAAAAAGTTCCCTACAATAATTCTATTTTGCTATTAGTGATTTGTTATTGAGCCTGGTTGTCCTGTGACTAAGTTATTGACAATAGAATTGCGATCCACGGCCCCCCGGATGCTCTGATCTCGTGGCACCCCTTCTCAATTTGTTTCATATGGTCTCAAGAATATGTGTGCCAAATTTGATGCTTTTACGCGATTTGTCACGATTTTTCCCTTAACGGACCGGACTATCTCTGAAATGCACGGTGACCCCATACTTTTTTTCGATAAATCGCTTCCTTTACTGGTTCTCTGCACTCTATCCAAAAACAAAAAAATTCTGAACGTGAGAAGTTTTAATTTTATTGCTATTTCTACTCAAATACGATCGAATTTTAATACGAACGTAGGTTTACATGACTTACAATTATCCTTCTATGAGGCTAATTTTACCTGAAGAAACGAAATGTACTAAATAGGCCTATTTGCGATGAAAGCAATAAATCAGCATTATTTTAAGAGTCCTCCACGTATCTTATTTTATTCCTTGTAACAAGAAAGCCGATTTCGCATTACACAACCAAAGCTTCTAAAAACACAAAGTTTCCAATACGCTTTATCTCCGAAGGCAGCACGGTGACCCCCCAATTTTTTGCTGTTCGGACATGAGTTGGCCATTATCTAACTGCAGCAAAAGTTTGGAAAAATCTGAACGTGGGAAGATTTTGGGCGCGAACGTCCTTAAGTAAGAAAACCATGTAACCTCGAATTAAAGAAATTGTTTTTCTAAATCCTCATGACAGAAGAAGATGACTTTTTTATATAGACAAGAGTGTTTTAGGGGAAAATAGACCATTCGCAAAGTTCATACGAAACTACATCCGGGACTCGAGTGGCGTATTTTCCAGATCCTCACTGGCTTTTACACTCTTGTTTGTGCAAAAATACTCTTGTCTATGTAATAAAAAGAAAATTACATGGTGGCTTGAAGATATGAATTTTATTTTCTCACTCGCTGTGCTCGTTCGTAAAATATTGTTTTTACCACTCGGAAATAAAATGCATATCTTCGCACCACCGTGTAGTATCCTCTATATGTTGTAGTCTCTCAGATTGAACTACGTGCTTTGGAGTTTTTTTAAAGCGTTGGCAAAATATTAGTGCCACACCACCACACCACACAATTTGTCCAAACGATCAGAAAAACACAACACTAGAGTGCCTCTAGAGGTTGTAGACTAACTTTTTGTACACCGTATTTATTCTTTGATTTCTATTATCCCTTGAGCCCGCCCTGGTTAACGTAATCGCTTCAAACTATTTTCAACTATTGTTTTATTATTTGAATAAAGTTGATATTGTTGTTAAATACTCTCAATTATTACTCGCGTATCTTACTGAATTACCTCGCATAACCATCCTACTTACTCAAGTTTTTTTAAACCTTTGCCGGCCTACAAATTGACACTGACTTAGCAACGTAATTCAGACACAAAAAGCTTACCGAGGAAGTTATTGACGAAATCTTCCTCATCAGACCAATCACTTTTCGATTCACTGACAGATACCAACTGGCTTTGGTCGTCTGGAAAAATAACAGAAAATTCTTAGTTAAATTATAAACTTGTCTGTCCCCGTCCTATATATCGACACACGCCACTGAACCTGCTTTTAAAACACCTGCTTTAGGATATGTCCAAAGAGCGATATATGTATACAAGTGTTCTTAGTTTATGAGCTCATCCGCTTAAGGCAGCATTCTTATGCTATCTATGCACTAGATATTGGCTGAATCTTTAAGCTAATCCCTGCTATTATACGTCTTCTCTAGAACTGTCGGTGCTTGTAGGTAAGAAAACTAATATTTACTTGACAAAGCAAACTGTAAGATTTCTGAAGCATAACACTTATTACTACATGACATCATTATTGATAACAAACCTTGAGATTCAACATCCTGATCTGGGATAAACCAATCGATCCCGCTTTCATTAACATCCACTGAAAGTGAGAAAAAATTACTTCATTAATAGAACCACGTTTATCTCAGTAAGCTGCGATTGCAGAGGAGACTTCCTTTAAAAGCGATGGGTTTGCTCGCCGGACGTTTTGAAAGAAACCCAGTAAAGGCTGCGGCTTATTTTTACCCACGAGAGGTACCCAAACCAGTTCAGGAACTAAACTACATGTTGACTTTTTTTTCTTCGATTCAGCAAGCTTTCATTATGTCCAGTTAAATGAACTACATTTATTTGTAACTTACATCCTCCGACTTCAATTTTCTATTTAGAAAAAGAGTCTCCTCCCCCCAACCCAACCTGCACACAAAAGGCAGTTGGTAAGAAATGAAGACTTGAATGCATATAGGTTAAACTACCTCTGTATTTCAAGATGATAATACTACTAGAGAGGACCCTCTCTTACATTGTTATTGTTAATTTAATTTAATTTAATTTACTTGATAAAAAAAACAGCAAGCAAAAATCGGTATCGATATAAAAATCGCTTACAGCAAGTAAACTTCGTTCGGAAAGATCTTTTATTACATTTTACAACAAGGCTTTACAAATATATACATCTTTTTACTTAAATACACGAGATAAATACAAACGCAGAACCTAATATATAGGAAAAAAGATTGTACTTTAATAATATTTTAACTCACCGTTTGAATCTTCTTCATCTTCATTATCACTAGTGTCTATTGTACGTATTTCATCAAAAGCTTTGTTTTCAGGTTTAAAGACGTCGTTCTAAATATCGAGAGATTACAACAACACTGTATTTATTAAGTTAATCCATGCCTGAAAAGAATGCAAACAGGCTAACGTATCAAAGGAATGAGGAACAATTTTATCCCTTTTAAAAGCAGAAAAATTATTGAGTATTACAAATAAGTTTCGAAAATAAAAAGCCTTGTTCCTTTCGGATTTACCATCATTTTATGGCCATGCTGTATAAAAGGTCTTTCTTGTAAAAGATTTTACTAGCATTTGTCAAATTCTATCGCTACGTTCAGAGAGACATTATTTCCGAAACCTCACTGTGAACGGGTGTGAAACTCGCTATATTCCCAACTATGAACGTAAAGACGTAAAATAAAGACACATCCATGTTTAATGCCTCAAGAGCATGATGAGCGATCTTCAGGCATAAAAGCGACGGGACTTTTATGCAACCGTCTTGATTGGAACCCCTAAAACGGGTCTCAGTTTGTTGGGGGGGGGGGGGGGGGCTTGTGTTTACCCCTATGATCAACCAACCTAAACTAAATATTAAAATTTTTTTCTGAACAAGGTTTCATTTTGTTCCGTTCAAGAAATCACATTGTCAATAGCCTGCGTAGTTGGCGGGATTGTTTGTGCGAAGTTCGAGCGGCGGAGCCACGAAGAGAATAGCCGCGAAGGGAATGGGGAGAAGCAGTGCTCGTTGTCGCGGCTTACGCCGCTCATGGCGGCTCCGCCGCCAAAACTTTACCTTCGCCTACAATACCGCCAGCTACGCAGGCTACATTGTCAATAATGTACGTACGTCACACGCTAACTTTGGAGTCCAATCGCAACTTGACTGTATGAGGGCTTAGAACTTTCTGCACTGCATGTTAAAGCCTTGGTCTCACACAGTTTGCAAGAAGGAATTAAATCTTATGGGTCTGGAAGTAAGTTTCATTAATTGTGATTTTTCTCTAGTGATAAGACATTTTTCGCTCAAGAGAGCAGTAAAAGACCTGACTGACTTAATTGTGTGATCTTTCAGGTTTTTCAATCGTAACTATACAAAAACGTATACTTACAATTGTACCGTCAGTTTGGCAGCTAACTGATTCCTCAGTTGCATCATCATGCGTCGAATCGTTAGCTTGCACCTTCCGTTTCTTCTTCTTTTTCTTTGAAGGTTTAGGTGTCTCTGCTGTCACAGTACTTTTTGCTGACTCCTTTTCCTTGAAATAGACGATTATTACATGTCAGTTAAGCAAACTGAAAACTGGGAAATTCATTAAACTTGAACAAGATCATTACGCCTTCCAATAGATCATGTTCTTGTCGGATCTTTATGCGTCTTTTCAGCTGTTAAGAAAGAAAGAAAGAAAGAAAAAGAATTTTTGCCTTTTAATCGGGTGGCCTTATTCTGAAGGATATGAGCAAGCGTTCGCTCTAATTTGCCCCCTCTTTCTTGGCTATGGGCTCATATCCTGCGAGAAAAGAAGTCGCGGGAAAAAGATGGCAAATACCATGCAACGTTAAAAGCAAAGTTCTCATAATCCTGGGGTATATATAATTTTTCGTTGAATTATCATCACAATACCATTTCGTTAATTCGATCAGACTAGCAGTGACCTGCGGACGAGCAAATTTGATTGACACTTTTTTAATATAAATAACCTACAAACCTGCGATCAAGATCTCATTTTCTTGAAGGAAACGAGGGGATAAAAGAAGTTCTCACGTAAATACGCTTAAGGAAAGGGCTTCATCAAAAACAATTTGTATTGTTAAACGTGATTAGGTACCTCTTTCCTTTGTTCTGTTTCAGAGCCTGTTGCGTTGGTAGGTACGTAACGAATCTCTCCATGTTTTGATTCTATGTGTTCAGTCATCTTCTTAGCCTATTTTAAAAAGAAAAGAAAGCGTTTGTCTAACGGCCTTGTCCGTGAAATGACTAGAAAAGTGCGTCATTGTAAACTAACATTACCACAATGATCGCGTCACTAAGGGACAATCATATCAAGGTATACGTCGAAGGACATCCGTTGAGTGTTTAGTTCTCAAGAGGGCGTCACCGCCTTAGACGTCATAATTGTATTTCGATGAAAATTTCAAAATTGCTATCACCTCAAACGTTCGTAAAAAGGCGCATGCTATTGTTTTGGGTACGAAAAAGAAAATGGTCATATAGCTACGCCCTCGGAGAGAATTGTTGAGACACTTGCTGGCATCCTCCCCTCCCCCTTCACAATAGTGAAAACCCTGTGTTTTTTTGCAACCGCGCGCCTCTTTTCCAACTGACTTTGTTGAGGGTAGGAGGGGTGGACACTTACATAATAGCAAGTGTCCCAAGAATTCATGTCCTGGATTGTAGGATTTTATGGAAAGGAGATTTTTCTCCTTCGGGGAGTAAGCCCCTATTCCCTGTTTCATTTGCTGCCACTTATTTATCTAAAGAGTCCGAACCGTTCAAACTTTGTTAGTTTTCACATGTACGTCAAAATGTGATACCAAAGTCCACAAAAAATCTTTGGCGGAAATTAGTTAATTAATTTACTGCTTGGGTTCTTGGTCTTGAATCCCTGTTGGTCAATATATATAATTCCTGCACATCAAATGCAAGGTTGCCGACACGTGCACAAACTGGTTGTTGAAGAAAAATGTCGGCCTGAAGAGAGATTTGTCCGGACTCCAGATCCTATTTCCCCAAAACCGTTTGCCAACAAAACTGTTGTTCTGGCGTTTTTACATATCAACTGGTAATTTCCGATGAAACAGGGAGCTCTGACTTGTGTGAGGGATTACAGACTCTTCATTTTGCTCAAGTTAAGACATTAGATTATTTGTTATTCAGTTCTCTTTCTCTTATTGACTTTTGTTATCTTTTGTTGAAAACTTATTTTAGGTAATACCATGTCCTTGTGTATAAAAAGTCGTGTGTCCAATCCACTCGGCTAATCAAGGCCGGCGCTTAACTCCTGTTTCCGTAGTATGAAAGACTACGAGCATCAAGGCGGTACTCTCCCTCCCTCTCCCTTCCCCCTGAATGGGATGCTAGTCCATCACAGGGTTACCCCCCAGCAGTATGTGGCTGGTACCCATTTTATACACCTGGGTGGAGAGAGACTGAATGTGGGGTAAAGTTTCTTGTCTAAGGAAACAACACGATACAATGCAGAGACCAAGCCTCAAACCACCGGCCCTTTGATCTCGCGACCGTCAGATCGAAAAACCTACGCGATGACCACTGTACTACCGCGTCTCCAAATGGGAATGGTGTCATGTGGAAATAAAGTAAGTTTGTAAATTGTAAATTGCAAATTGCATATATCCCCAACTAAACGCCCGGGGTTAAAGGTTTCTCTTGAAAGAACTTTTCATATAATTGCATTTTGCTGAAGTCTAAGGTTGTTTTATTTCACTGCTAAATTTTTCATTCGACAAAATTAACCCAGTGTATATAGATTCTAGCTTTTTTGTTTCCTCTTTAAAGGAGCTAGATTTCAAATGCATGAATATTGGAATAATCTGTCTAACTTAATGACAGATTTTTCATAGCCAAATAAATTCACTATCATGCGTGTGATTTTCTCCGGGAGTTTACCTTCTTGTTTTATCCAGAAAAGGCTCCAAAAAGCCTCAGGGAATCCAAGGCCCGAATTGTATGCCTCATTTTCAATTGCCGACACTAGGATCAGCCTTCTCTTTGAGGTAAATGCTATTCTCGAAAGCCCCAGTAACTTTTCGGGCCCAGAGCTATATTTTAAAATCAAAATCTATAAAACGTTGTCGTAGCTTTTAGCCCGCATTTCAGCCCAACTTGTTTTATCAACTTAAAATTTTATTGCTCAGCTTTCAAAGTCAACAAAGTTTGAGTCTTTAATGTAAACATAGCGCACATAAAATAGCTTTCCGGGCCCGAAACGTTTTCGGGACTTTCGAGAAACGGGCCCCTGGAACAATTAATTCGTGGCTTGGAGTCCTATAATGTCCAGTCCAGTGGAATCGAGTCTTCTAGAGCTTTCCCATTTGTTTTCACCTTTTAAATGGCGTATTTTTTATCCTTATAATGTCCAAAACCCTCTTAAAAATTGTTGCCTACAACAATCGGTCGAGCCGCTATTTTTCAAAGGGTCGCCTAAAACTTCCAAATGTGGTGGAGGCATTGCAATAACCTAGCCCTGTCCTTAAGAAAACCAATCTCAAAACGTAAGCCCTCTTCCATCGTCATCACCCCATAGGATATCATTAAACAATCAATGAATTGAACAACCTACTATGACCAAAATCGTGCAGAGCTATGAGACCGCGCCCTTCAGGCCCGTCTTAACAAGTATGACATATATACAAGAATCCCAGCAGGCAGAAGGTTGGCCAGCTGGCTATTTACAAAGCTTAAAGGAGTTGAAATAGGACTACCAAGGACAGAGATTGCAGAGCGGATGATTTTAATGACAGCTTCGTGCTTTAACCTCGTGGTCGTTAACAGAGGATCATAAGTTGTCCCTTATGATCCTCTCCGGTTCACATTTGATCAATATTGCGTCATATCCTACCTTACTAGCTGCGTAATCTCTACAAACAGGACAGTGGAAATGAAGAATGGATTTTTCGCCAAAATAGCATCTAAATTCGCAGATCTTGCAACTTTGAAGCTTGAACGTCGAAGCCTCTTGAGTGTCGGTCATTGCTGTGAGCTTCAGATAACTGTGGAGAATTATCATTGTCGTCTGAATGTGCAAGGACTTGTACATTCTTAGGGGTGGGGTTTAAGGAAAGTCCTGGGAAAATCTAGAGTCCGCAGACCTCATTACTGTTGGCTGAATGTTTTTCATTCTTATCACTCTAAGGTCACTCGAAACGAGATATTTTTCAACAAAATCAACTACTGTATATCATAACAACAACTACTTTTGAAACTACAGGGAGACTCGTGGCAAGTTGCAACATTCGTAAGAACTGTTGGGAAGGTTAGTGGTCAGCGATTATTCCCTTTCATTTAATTTACCCTCCTAGCCTGCCGGTACAACCACCCGCTCTCCTCATGAAAAAGAAATCGGAGTCGTGTGTGTGATTTTCCGTTGATAATCATGTTCTAGTATCGTGCAATTATCAAAACAGACGACAAATCAAACCAACTCATGCTGTGCGTGATGCTGTTGACCTTTTGTTCATCTCTGGCTGCGATAGTGCGTGGAGGATTTGACGCTCTAAGAAGCCCTTTAGAAAATGGCGTTTCATGCTCATGTAATGAGTGCTTGCTTTTGAGTATGTTATTATTATTATTATTATTATTATTATTATTATTTTGGCGCAAAGTTCTAGATGGTTTACAGCCAGTGAACTAAATAAGAATATTTAATCTTTACTTAACAAAAAAAACTTTGCAATTCGAAATGGCTAGCAGCCAGCAAAACCCGCGAAAATTGTAGCTAATCAAAATGCGCTATGCGCATGATAAAATGGTATGAAAGTAACAGCCAATCAGATCATTTTCCTCACATTGCATGAGAAATCACGTGGCCTTTGAACGCGAATATCAGCAGTAAATCACAGACGCCGCTCTCCTATTGTTCTTGAGAAGAGAGAAGGGTTTACACCGGCTACTCTCCTCTCATACTCAAGGATAAATTAAGCGTCAAACGATTTCACTCACACGACGGGAGATTGGCCTTTAAAGCTTAACATTGAATATGGGAATTATATGTCATATAACATAAGTTTGAAGTATCCATAAATATCATGACAGTCAGTATCACTATAGCGCTGCTAAAAATAGACCTTCTGACAAGTCAATGCTCCTAACAGTTATAACAGTACGTGCTCAGCCTATTTACAGCCTCTTAGCACTATTGTATCTGATCATGACAGAGGCCTCCGGCATTCGTGGCTACCAGAATTGGGTCATTCACCACACTCCCTTCGCTGTCACTTGAACTGCGCAGTGCAGCCATGAGTGAAATAACAATATGGCGGATCCAGTTCTTAAATAACCGCTGAAAATTTGGTGCGTTGTTCGTGGGTGATATTAAATTAATAATTGCTGACCTGTTTGTGGGCGCACATCAATTAATAGTGAGTTTACGAAGTTTACTCGTCAACAGCATTTTTGGTATCAACCAAAACAACTGCAAAATTTTAATTAGTTCATTTATGTGTTCATACCTCAGGTGGCTCATTTCAGTTGCCCAAACGTTGCTCTGGGAGGCAAAAGATGCTCTAAGTTGCTTGCAGCACAAAAAGTTGCTCAAAACTCTAAAAGTTGCCAAAAAGTTGCCGAGCACAGGGGGCCTATAAAGCAGACTGCTAAGATTAGTAATTTACATCGAAAGAACTTGTTACCTGTTACGTTGACAAAGAAAAGCTGGTAAATGTTAAGTTTGGTCATGTAAGTAAGAGATGCACCGTAAACGATCGAGCACGTGAAAGGACTATCCAGCCCAGATCTTCTCGATGGTCTTTTCGTAACAGTCAGAAACCATTCAACCCTCATTTGTGCCTCCTCTGTATACTAATGTAAAAGTATCTTCTGACTATAAATTAGCATTTTTATGGTCTGATGACTCCAATTAATGATAGCGGGTCGAAAGCAAGTTCTATGAAGAGTTTATGCTACCTGATTTGACCTTATTTAACCAATTTCTTAACAAAAAAATGAAATACGTTTTTTATCTGTGCCACGATTTTAATTAGAAATACATCTGTAGCTAAACTGAAGAGATATGTCCAACCTGGACATAAGTGAAACTGAAAACACTTTAAGGAAAAGCTATACAGTCTACTGGGCAAGCTACGTCTTGCAGTTGCAACAATGGTTCGACTATGTCAGTACCGAGTCATTAGTCCTACAAGTCAAAATGGTGCCAGGATCGAAAAGGGAACTGAGAGAAGGACTATCCAGTCAGATTTTTGGGCGATCAAGAACAAAAGCCTTTATGTAATATCAGGAATCGCGTAGACATATTTTAAAAAGTTGGTTCTTCACCATTCAATTTTGTCTTCCGGCATAATAGTTATAAGGTCCCATCACTTGCGAATTAAGTTGTAACGTAAAACAAGTATCTCAGATGAATCGAAACAGTACTTACTGCGCCCTTTGATAGCTACTAGATCTCAGAGACGTCCTATGAAGCCTTAATCATGAGCAGATTGAAGCGATCGCGTGGGACTTCAATAACCTTGACCTGATCATGAAATTTCCCAAGGCTTGCAATGTATCGCCACTCTGCAATCCTTAAAAGAAAAAAATGCTCTGGCGATACTGACAGACTTACATGTACTAAAATATGCCAAGTACTTGTAAATAAGCGTTCTCCGGGAAGTTTCTTTAAACAGAAAACCGTCTGAAATAAGCAACCTGGGGGCCGCTCCGCGACGTTGTCTGTTTCCGAGAATTAGTGATTCTTGGTTAGGGTCAGTTTCTCGGAAAAGGCAAATCGCATGCGCTTTCAAGCCTTGTACGTGACATTACAATACGAATTGCGTGACTTTTCATGATATGGGGCGCCATACTGGACATTATTACAAACTTTTTTAATATATGCTCAACTTCAAATTTACCTCCTAAACTTTACATTAAGTATTCTCATTGCTATTTTTTCTTGCCAAATTTCATCTACTTATGCTATGTTTTACAACAAAGTTTCTTGTGTTCTCAGACAGTATGGTCAACTTTACGTACCGTATGGTATGATGCACCGCGCGCCGGTTTCTCTAAAATAGACCCCAGACCCCTCTCGGCTAGTGACACCGCCAGTGATAGAGGAAAGAACGGAAAATGTTCGAGAAGCGTTGACAAATATTGCCCGTCAAGCTAGATCATTGCAAGAAAACTTTAACGAAAGTAACGTGCAGCCTATTGAGCAACCAATGCTTGAAATTGGACTACATAGCGATAATTTGCAGCTGTTGAATGTTGGATTTTGTCTGGATTGTTACGGCGTTAAGCTTAGTCTATTCATTGCACTATTTGATTTCACGGTATTTTGTAGATATTGTAACGATAAAGGACAAATTAATGACAGAAATGAAAACGGATTTTAATAACTGTCTTAGTATGGTAAACAAATTACCTGTTTTGTAGCAGTTGACATTAATAGTAATTATATTAATGATGATGATGATGATGATGATGATGATGATGATGATGATGATGACGATGATGATGATGATAGCAACTTTTCAATATTAATTTATCATTTCTTTAAGCTAGCCTGTTACAGGCTTACTAATTGGGGACACTTACTTATTGAAATATAAAGTTATAAAATCCTAAACTACAATTAATAAGATGCAAATATTAATAAGTTATAATAAGGTGCAATTACTATCTGAGAATTGTTTAGTTTACATGCAATCGAATTCAATATTAATAACAACACTTGGAACAGTTTCCTTTACATATGTCATCTGCGACCACACTGGTAAGATCTTTCTTCCGAATATTCGATGTTAATGCCGTTAGAGTTGGTTTTTCTTGTCACTGGAGCTAAGTTAGACAGTAGACGTGGTCAGGCGAAATATCTTAAGGAGTGTTTTCCGTATTTGACAGTGTTAAATCGACTAAGACCATGAGAGTCCGGCAGAAAGACGTACTGTACATGACTGCTGAATGGAAAGCGGCGATCAGGATAAAATATAGAAGTGCAAAAAAATACAACAAGAAATAGACAGTTGTCCCCTACTTCTGTTCTACTAAGACATTGTTTAGAACACACCCTAAAAAGTATAACTTGAGTCAACATTTTCTACTTTACAGTAAAGAATCATTTAAAGCAATGTTGAAGACCAGTGACTATAGGTTTAAGGGTTTCCAGTTTTATGTTCCTTGTTCGTTTATGAATTAGGAAGCATTTCACACACTACGCTTACAAGCTCCACATAGTGTGTTACACTTTCATTCCTATTTAAGTATGTGGGTATTAAGGAATGAAGGTAGTCTAGTTGAAGAGGCGATGAACCTCCCTCAGTACTAAGAGAGTGGTAATTCCATTGATTGGTTAATTCTTGCAAAGATTTGTTAATTTGCTGCGAAAGTACAAGATGAAGTGATAACAAATGAATTTTCTTTAGTGGGTCCAACAGACCAGATGCTTTCTATCATGTAAAACTCATCTGTATAGCTCTTAAGAACTCCACTAATCATGTCCCCGTGAAGTCTTTCTGCTCTTTGGTTATGGATTGAGCTTCCAGTTATCATGCTACCACGGCACTCCACGGCACTCCAACATCTTGCGGGCTGCACCCACATTCTCGAGACCATGATCACTTCTAACTCTTGAGGGTATTCCATAACTGCATAAGTTTGGCATGCATTTTGAAACAGTCAAACTGTGTCTGAGTTGTTGTTTTTAGCACAGTATAGGTATGGAGTCAGACTGGAATACCCATCAATAGCCGTATGGATTACAAACCGCCAGCGTATCATCTTGTGATTACTATCGATATGCCATAAGGCATTTGGACATCGCACATTGTATTTTCGTGGACAAACAGTTCCTCTCCATCGAAGTGCTGTTCCAACTGGATCCAGCTCACGCATCAGTTACGTAACTTTCCATCGCTGCACCTATATTCCCCTGCCATACAGTGAGCCCAGCATGCGAGTTTGCATGATTTCTCTTAGTTCTCCGTCTTTACTGGGAGTCCAGTTCTGTGCATCATTCATTTGGAACTCTTGCCTCCTTCTACTCAAGGTTTTAGTAGAAATTCCGAGTAGTTCTGCTATTCTTACCTTAGAAAAGTGCAACTAACAAAGGAATTCTATTTGCCTTTTGGAAACTTCAAACTTCAAACTTTGGTTGACTTCTCGCCTGTGCAGTTTCTCGCACATTGGTGGCAAAACAGCACGCGAATTTTCACTTGTCTCCTGCCGTTTTCTCAAGGTAAACTGGAAGTCTTTTCAGGCATGTGAACAATTCATCCATTTTGCTAAGAAAGTTGTCCTTATTTAAATCGTGCTCTGAAAGAACATAGTTCGTAGAGGAAAACTATGGAGAAACTATGGAAAGAAGCAATAGTTCTGCCGCCGCTTTTTTAAAATAAAAACAGTTCTCCACCCTCTGCAAGCCTTTCGTGTGACTTTCAAAGGGTACGAACGGAGAAATATATTTTTCTGCTTCTGCAAGTAGCACTTTTGTCCATTGAAAAATATATTAGTCAGGTCTATTCTCGGAGCCTGCTATACCGCATAAAGCCGCCATTTTTGACTTCTGCAAAAAATGGCCAACAGGGGCCTGGGGGCTATTTTGGAAAAACCGGCGCGCGGTGCATCATACCATACGGTACGGAAAGTTGACCATACTGTATGAAAACACAGGAAACTTTTTGTAAAACATAGCATATGTAGATAGAATTTGGCAAGAAAATATAGCAATGAGAATGCTCAATGTAAAGTTTAGCAGGTAAATTTGAAGTTGAGCATATATTGTAAAAGTTTGTAATAATGTCCAGT
The DNA here is from genome assembly GCA_964017195.1 of Siderastrea radians. Classification (NCBI taxonomy): domain Eukaryota; kingdom Metazoa; phylum Cnidaria; class Anthozoa; order Scleractinia; family Rhizangiidae; genus Siderastrea; species Siderastrea radians. Next base: position 47,785,187 of record OZ024888.1, read on the forward strand.
ATGGCGCCCCATGACTTTTCAAATTACAAATTGTGTCGTGTCGTCCCTAACAGTAACAAAAGGGATTAAATTTGCTCGACTTTTCCGCGGTAAATGACATAAATAGTGGGTACAGCAAAACATATCAAAGAGATTAATGACCCATTAGGCTTTGCGCGCCTCTGTTATCGCTTTGGTTTTCGCGAGAACGAGGCTTCTATTGTTCTCGAGGTTTCGCTTTTTACGCGGCAAACTTTCGATCGCGTGGTGTACGTCGGCTGGTTTGATTCACGGTATTTCTTGTTGTTGTCGTTTTTGACTGTTTTGTAGAATGGACAACTCGGCCTCGGATTCTTTAGGGTCTCTACTAGGAAACGAGGATGTGAATGCGTATGGTTCAGTTGTGCAAGGCGATGAAGCTATCGAGAATAGCGGAACGGAGGTTTGTAAACGATCGATGTAATATTCTCACCTCGTTGTTGATGTGGCGAGGCTTGCCGTTTTGCGAGTCATCTTTCGGTTAGCGAAGAAATATTAAGCTTCATTTACGGTTGAAACACTAGGAAAGAATTAGATGTGACTGCAAAGGCCAGTGCGCTAGGAAACGGGGAAGAGGTGCTTGCAAATGTCGCGAGGGAAATCTCAAATGTGACGGCCTTTGTGCTTGTGACAAAAACAGATGCAAGAATAAGGTGAGTACACTGACTTTAAGGATCGTATAGTTATCCTAAATTTTTCTGTTTTGCCGTATTTTTGTTCATTCGTTTTATTTGATTTGTTGTCAGGCGAACGCTGGCGCTGATGGAGTTGCTGGTGATGGAGTGCCACCTCAATCCGTCACTATAAGCGACGGTGAATTGCGATTCGACCAAGAAGCGACGAGATAAAGGTGCATTGTAGACAGACCATATTGTCCTTAATTGGAACTGACATCATTTATGAGAAATTTCACCATAAACCTGTAACTATTATTCAGTCTATCACAGTGTACATCAACAATCTGTAAAGAGTATTCAATTACTGTGACTTATCTCTCGGCTCCTTGGAAGAAAAACAATGAGTGAAATCAAGCAAAATTCTCCCATTTTGGGTGATTCACATTTATGGGATATTCTCCTTCAATATTATGTTCTTGATAGGCGACTAGGTGCCAAGGGTAGGGATAAGAGGTGCTGTAGGAAAAGCCCTATACCTGCCATGGCCCAGTATCCTAATCTCCTACCTCGTGCTTGACCCATTTGTTGGATAAATTTTATGCTTGTGTTTATTTTCTGGCCCTTGTCACCATTTTGGTTACACAAGATTGTAATTATACACTTTCAGGGATTTGTGGCTACTCTAGATGCTGAAACAAAGGACAAGGTGTTAATCAAGCTCTTAGGTTTGGGAAGGGGAAGCCTTGACTTTGCCAAGAACTTCATATTAGGCAGTGATGACCCTGAAGATCCTGAACTACCCTCAGAGGATTTGCCAGAGTGGTGCAAGTGCCGAGTGTGCAGGCCAATGCCGGATGAACAAGAAAATGTCTGCTGCAAGAGGGTTACATGCATTACCAACTATACATCTTTTTCAAATATATGCTTAGACAGAGACATTTTAGAAGTATGCATCAAAGCTCGATGTGTCATTCGTGCTGATGAATTCAATTTAAGCATGAAAAGCTTTAGAAAAGCAGGATACCGTCAGTATGCACTATGGCGTTATGGCAAACTGGGAAGAGGGAATAGGCGTGTAATCCCTGCATGTGTTGTCCGTAGGGTAAGGACTGGGTACCCTGCCCCAGATGGCAGGTATATGGGCTTCAGAGCAAATTAGAAATCCAAATCTGTCAAATTCCAGGCGATGGGAAGGGGCTCTCCTTTGCATAACCCATACAGGATTGAGTTTCTTATATAAAGGTATAGACCTTGTACATAAAAAAAATTGTGTATTATTATTGTGGGATAACGTATTGTCTACAAAGGGCCCCATTATATGAAACCAGATTGCATGCCACCCTTGTGACATTACTGTAATAGGTCAATTTCATCAAATCTCCAAACTGAGGTGGGGTTTTAGTGCCAATTACTTGTATGTTTGTTGGGAAGCTGATGGTAAAGCTGATCAAAACTGCTAATTCATACAACCAACCAACCCATCTCTGAACTTGGGCTTATTGTATTTAATTTGTAAAATTGACTTTGTCAGCTAGGATTTTTTTCCCAAATCTGGCCGTTGTCACCACAAAGTATTCCTACAAAGTGACCCACCCTAGGCTGCCATCCAACCTCACTTTTCCTACGAAGATGACAGGCAACTCTTCTCAGGGGGGTTTTGCAAGTGCTGTACAAAACAATTGCCAAATATAAACAGCAGAGAACTTTATTATTTATTGTTGTGTGCATTTTTATACTACAGACTTTGTTATTGCTCTCATTCCAATATTTTTCCACACTTATGTACAATAGTAAACTGTTCTTTGGAAAATTTCACTTTTAATACATAACAACATACATATACATGCAGTTATTGTTCCCTTTCACTAAGAAACAGAATGCCAGACAGGAAATGATATTCTGAATACTGTCAAGTATAAAGTGGTGGTATAAAAATATACAAAGTGGTTATGCAATTTTATGTAATATACATGTGGAAAAGCTTTCCACTTTCGCATACATTTCAAGATAATATTGTCATAATACAATCTTCAATTAATAATCAATAATCTATAGTTGAATAAACCTACAGTTGAGTTTAATATATTTTCAGGTTGAATACTCTTTCAAAAGAAAACACTAGGACAATACATGTACAATAAATGTTTCAAAGTCAAATTCCCAATGAAAAATAAATTGTTGTTTGTTTACTCTAGACAACTCTTGTCTTCTGATTGAAAACTTATTGAATTCAGCCCTGTGGCTTATCACTTGAGTTTGGCTTCATGGCAAACCTGGAAGGTGCCTTCAGCAGCTCAGCTGTTGGTGGTGGGGCCTTCATCGCTAGAGTTGGCGCGATCTGCTTTGGATTGAACTCATCTACACCAGACCGTGCAGAAAAACGTCCTTCAAATGCTCTGCATGTCTGCAGCATTCTTGCCACCATATATGGGAAGTAAGCCTTTTGGAGTACTTTCTGTGGCCAGCAAGCTCACCCCCTTGACTTTGTTTGGGTTTCCGGAAAAGGTGAAAGTTGTGATCGATGGCAGCCAATAATATCCTCATTATGAAGTAGGGGTACCTAGAAGTGAATAAAGAATTATATTGTGAAAATAACTTTCCAAAAGTGGACATCTATGGGACACCTGAACACCCTGGATTCAGCAACCCAAGCTACAATTTTTAACAACCCAGACTGAAATTTGTAATTTAATTGACCCCAATAATGGGGTCCATTAAATTATTGTTGGTGATTATGGGAAGGTATATTCATGGCAATTACAGATTTTTGTGAAAATCAAAATACATCTATTCACAAAATTCAGTCACAGTCAACACTCTCATAAGTACAAATGTTGGGAATTCGAAAATGGTCATAACTGGAACTGGTTGCTTAGGAGCATGGGCTCTCATTAGCGACCAGAGACACAAACAATTGAGACTGAGCAAATGGGTTTAACAATGGTGGTCATAACCACAACTGGCTGTTTACTATAGCAGTCGCAACTTATTATGTGGTATAGATTAAAAATATACATACTCAAATGCCATCCTCTTAGGCGCATTTTTGTCATCATACTGTTGAAATTTTCAAGCTCACCAGTATGCCTGAAGAACAAAAAATATATATTTAGATCAAGTTACTGCTAAGATGTCCCGTTAGAAATAAACGTCAGCAGCTTGGTGTACAATTCTTTTCCTTTTACTATAGCAGTCGCAACTTATTATGTGGTATAGATTAAAAATATACATACTCAAATGCCATCCTTTTAGGCGCATTTTTGTCATCATACTGTTGAAATTTTCAAGCTCACCAGTATGCCTGAAGAACAAAAAATATATATTTAGATCAAGTTACTGCTAAGATGTCCCGTTAGAAATAAACGTCAGCAGCTTGGTGTATAATTCTTTTCCTTTTCAATACCTTTTCTGCAGCCCAAAAAATTTTTTAGACTCAGTTCAGATACCATACCTTACATCTGAACTAGGACTTACTGTATGGGTGCAATGGGATTTCAAGGCCCTGTTCAAACAATACAACCCACTTTACTTCAAATAAGGGGCATCCAATTGACTAATAAATATAAAATGCCAATTTTATTCCTGCACTGTCATGAAAGGGTAGGTCAACACATGTAGAGAGAATTAAGAAGAAAATGATACTCACCGGAATCGAACATAAAAATGCCGATTGCTTAGTCACTTAGGATCAAGCACAATCTTTCTTAGGGCCGCCAATGCCTTGGATGATCTGCCCAATGGCTTTCTTGAGGACTCGTGTTCAACATGGGGCCCATGGTTGCAAGAGGATTCAACCCATTCATGTTCGCCACACACATGATGAAGCACTCCTTGCCACGAGTTCTGAAAACAGAAAAAAAAAACTAGATAGTTGTCACTAAACTTCTGATGCACCTGTTTTCTGCAAAAAAGAGATAAAGACAAAGAAAAGATGTATAAAAGTGAAGTCACTAAAATAAACCTGTTCAAATCCCAGGCACTAAATCTTTAACACCACATATATCTCCCAAATATATTTGTGCACTAGAATTATCTGTATGACCACTTGATCAGTCGTTTGATTTACAAGTAAAGCTCACTGTATACAAGATCTACAACTAAGAGATAAAGTTTAAGGACATTACCTTAAGTTCTTCAACACTTCCCTCTGCCATCTGACAACAATACCAAAAGTGGTTGACAACTGGGTCCACCCAATCCTTCAGCTCCTCACATCCTTTTACTTTGGCTGCCTAAAGAAAAATCATAAAAAACACACCTTATTTGCAATTCTTAAAAAAGGATGCATGTTACAGTAATATAAGGGGTGTTTTCTACAAATGATTGCAAAAAAGGACACCAAGATTCCTGTTGGCTGAATTCCTGACTGACAAGTACAAATACATTTTATATCTAGCAGTTTTACCTGATGGAGTGCTTTGGTAAGCTTCTTAGCTTTATGCCAAATGTCTAAGGAATGGAACATTTCAACTAGGAGTGGAAACTTCTCTGAAAAACATACACATAACGATATACAGTTAGTGCCTTTTACTTTTGATAACATTACAGTTGTATTCTTATCAGTCTTCTATTCCTGTTAAATTTAGATCCCTCACTATTTACATACACATGGACAAGATTCAATTAAAGGAAACTATACTCTGGAGTAACATCACAAGGTCAGCCACCTAATCAAACAATAACGCCACCTACAGTTGTAATGCAAAATTAAATGACATCCCTGACTCACCCTTCATGTCTCTGACCAGCTTGATTATGGTTGATGAAGCATCTGTGCACAGCTCATTCAGGGGTAATTCTTTCATTAAGCGCTCTGACAATCGTCTCAAACCTTCCCTTTCCATCACTGCAGAATTACCACCAGTTTTTTTTTGTCAATTACCTCCAAGTCAACCACTACCTTTGTAGCATGCTCCATTAGCGTGTAGACACAATAGCGTGCACTGTGTCCTGGCGAGTCATTCCTCCCATCACCACAAACACAAATCTCCTTATAACCCCTTAAAATTTCAAGCACAAGACACCTCATTTTGGACCAAACATCCTTGACCACAGGCAGGGCACATTTTGCTTGGAAACTGCAGAAATTTGACTTGCTAACAAGTGAGAGGTTTAACACTGCAGAGCAATTGACATTTTGAATAATTATTGCCTGATAAGACAATGGCTATGGGAAGCAAAGAGTCATTTAAGAAGACCTTTGAGAACCCGTTTTTTGTCAGCACTTCAGACGACTCCCACTTGCCACAATGGGTTTTGCCACACTTCCATTCGAGATCTACCCACGCTCCAATATGTTTGGCAGAATATTGCATGGCGGCCCCACAGACAGTACCACTAACAACCTCTGAACACTGTGTCCCCTTAAGTTCCATGAGCTTTTCAACTGACACAACAACACGTATTCTATTGTGGAGCTCAACAAGATCCTGAAGGTCAGTAACAGACGTCAACTCATCAAATGCCTTCTGAAAAGCCTCCACGACAACCTGGTGACTTCCTGCAACAGTTGGTCCTTCAGGAGCACTCTCCAACCTTTCGTGACCCAATTCCCTGGAAGGCTGTTCAGTGGTCTGTGGTACAGCAGGAGAGGGCCTTTGCTCTGAGCACTGGGCTGGTTCACCACTGGCATGATGGTCAGATGACTGGGGTGCTGAAGGGGCTGGTACAATGACATTATCTGCTTCATCATTCACAGCAGGGGTTGGTGCAGGGCTACAGCACTGGGCTGGCTGGTCAGCATGTTGGGACTATCTGCAATATCTTCTACCATGGTAAGCGTTGCTTCATCATCTGTGATTTCCGTTTCCACACCGTCCAATTCACTTTCAGACATGGAATATTCCCCATCACTATAAAAGCATACAGAGAGACCTCTTGAGAGATTTCATAACTATTATGAAAGTTAGCAACACTTTCTGTCCAAACAATCTAAGGCACTACAAAGAGACTCTACAAAAGTCTGCTTTCAGAAAAATAAGGAACAACTGAACATAAAAATTGGAAAAAGAGGAACTGACAGAATTCAGAATGTTTGGCCAAATGTTGGACACTTTGTAGAAAATGTTTAATGCAGTTGAACCCCTATAAAGCGCCCATATATCAAAATCCCGAACTTATTGTCAGTATAATACTCTGAGTAAAACCCCCATTAAGCAGCCACCTTTTGGCCGTCCTCATGAAGGTTGAAATTTTGAGTTTGTGACCGAAAGGCCAAGTTTCCATGCATCACTGCTTGTATTCAGATGAAGTGACATTTCTACCACAGCTTATAATGAGCCCCTGGTAAGTGGCCACTGACTGTTTCCCAGTGGTGGCCGCTTAATAGCGGTCCGACTGTACTCATGTCATACTGTTACTATAAAATGACAGAAAATTGCTGACATACATGTTGTAGTTCAATTTTATCCTTGGTTCAATTTTTTTATGTAACTATATGATAATGAATATGAAACAAATGAAAATAAAAATAGAGCCAAGGATAAAACTGAACTACAACATATACACTACCTGTCACTTAATGAAATATATCCTCACTTTCGTTGTTAAGGTCTTCTACAATTGAATCCAGTCTGTGGAAAGAAATTATGTACAATTACTTCCGAAAACATTATTGTTGAAAGGCCTTCACATCAGTAATATATAGTGCAGATTACAGAAACAATGCACAGACATAACTGAACTAGTATGAGGTCCACATTGGGAAAACTTTGAGTTATTTTTTGCTGGTTCATGAACTGAATTAGTTTTTCCCATTTCACCATGGACCAGTACAGTCATATAATAAAATGCAGCTGTACACAGGTTAAACCTAAGGCCACCTAAAAATTACATTAGATAATAATTATTCAAAAATTTTTCAAATTACCTATCTCCAAATATAAATTGTTCATCAAAGTCATCATTGCAGCTTTCACCACTTCATCTGATTCATCACTTTCATCCGATTCACTATCTGGTGACTGCTGTGGAACTGGAATTTCACTAAATGACGAATATGGATTTCCAACAACGTTGTTCAAGGACGGTTAAGCACATTCAAACAGCTGGCCTCCTTGCTGGTGCTTGGGTGATACAAATGAGAACTTGTACCAGTAATATCAACATCCCTATGAAAAAATAATAGCGTAACAAGGAATGATGAGTACAAATGAAAAAGGAAAGAGACAACAGTCATCTGCAGCATTGTGTTCATTGTGTATTCAGCATGCCATAGTGGTAGGCTACAGAGAAACACCATCATTGGTATAAAAATTTTCAGGAACACGTCAAAAGCTTTCATCCACTTTTGTGCCAATGGTTTCTGGAACCTGAGTCTCGAAAATGTCGAACAAGATGCTATCCAAAACTTTGATCATCATGTCTTCAATTCAATTATCCATGGAAGTATCCGCCATGAACTCAATGTATGACCACTTTAACTAATATGACTTGTGGTACAAAATCCTCCCAAATTCGCAACTTGAGTGATAATGAAAAAAAAAAATTTCTAAAAATCCCATTTAAATGTATTTGGCTTATTTTACTTATAATTATTGTGAGGGTGCGTTCGAAGCTAAATTACTTGGCACCAAACTCGGCGAAGCTCCCCCTCGTGCGACTAAAAAAAAAAACCTTGGCATCTCCCACATGAGAGGGAAAAAAAGCCTTCTGTCTGTATTTATATGGATTGTAAGATCTATAGTAAACTATCTGGCCCCCATGCGGGCGGACCGGTGCAGGTGGGAACTCTGCAGAGTCTGCCTCAGTAACCTATCTCCCAGTGAGAAGGGTAGCGGGGGGGAGCAAAGTCACGGGCGGCCTATGTTGTCATTTTTATTTTTTGTTTTCTACAGTGTCACGAGAAACGTATCAAAACACGTTTAAACTTGCACATAAGTGAAAATATAGCATTTCCGATTTAAATGTGAGTGTAGTCAATGTTTTAGCTGAAATAGGATAATATTAAGGAAAGAAATAAAAAAGGGTAGGCTCTGAAGAGGGCTACTTTTTTTTAAATTTGTACACACCACCAGAGAGGCCACCCTCACGCTAGAGCTCTTGGGCTCGTTTGTTTCCTTTTTTGGAGTCCATGTACTAGTTATTAACTTTAACATTTTAATTTTAACTCACCTTTTGATTTTTAACAATTTTCAATTTTCTTCAAATTCACTAAAAGCCCCCCCCCCCCCCCTTTAACGTGCATTTTACTGAAAACTCGCAAAAAAATTCTTACAGATTTATGGGAACTCGCACTACAAACCTAAAAGATCTCCTAGAGGACAGTGGGCAATTTCTATCTTTCCAAGAATTCCAAAGAAGATATACCTGTGAAATTTTTTCGAGAAGTGATCGATCCCTGATTACCTTTTGTCTAAATTAAGAAGAATGGATGATCTTCCAAAGGACATATATCTTGAGAAACACCCAATATTTCAACTGGCAAATTATTACGAGTTAAATTTAGGGAAAGCCAACAGATATTGCCAACTGCATGGGCCAGAAAATGCAACACGGAATTTGACATGGCGGACTATTTTTAAATCAGTTGTGTATATTTGAAGGGAAACTGAGTTGAACGAATTTCAGTTCAAACTTTTACGCAAAGTTGTCACAACCAAAAGGGAGCTATGTCGCTTTGGAATTAAACAATACAATGACTGTTTATACTGTGGAGGAAAAGATTCCATTGATCACACATTCATCCACTGCCGTTTTACTCAACGTTTTACAATATCTTTCAAACAAAAAATATTCAACTGGTTCAACTCTACGAATGACTCCAACTTATTTCCCTCAACAAAAGAATCGTTATTTGGAATATCTTTGCGTTCATCCACCAATAAATGATAAAGCCCTGATTAAAAAATTGAATTACACATGTTACACACTACTATTTATGCGGTTTTACATTTATTCTTGCAAACTCCATAGTAAATCAACTACTCTTTCTGATTTTGTCAACCAATTATCAGTGAAGTACCATTTAACGAAAATGAAAATACATTCATCAACTTTGCTTCTCCATCGTTGTTTTTGTGCATTCTTCAGTGTTTTCTCCGTTCATTTTTGGAATAACTAATGTCAATGTATGCGCATGTGTAGGCGACAATAAAAAATGGAAAAAAAAGTCACTCAGAGTGACTGGGAAATTAGATTTGCTGACATTTTGAGGATGCTTCAGTGGGACACTCATGGAGTTCGACGTCAACATGACACTGCGATTATGATGCATGAAATTATGTAGAACAAACCTCCAAAGTACGTCACTAAGGTATTTAACCCTGCATACAACCTCAGAGACTCAAGCCACAATTTAGCATTCCAGAAACCCAAAGCTGAAAGCTTTGCTAAAGAGGATTTCATATCATGTTGCTAAATTATGGAGTTCTTTCCAAACATGATCAAATCAGAACAGCCTCTGTAGTCATTTAGCAAATCTCTACGCACACTCAAGGTTGATTTCCACTGTCGTGTCGATTTTACGTGCGTACGGGCGTAAATTTAACTGGCTTTACGTGCGTAAATTAAATTAGAGACGATGTATGAATGGCTCACGTAAACGTAAAAAGTTGAAAACTTTCAAGTTTCCTTTTTCCTTTGCCCCTTCCCATGTCACCGCGCGCGCCTCAATAGAATCCAATCTTCTCTCCCTTTCCCCCAGACTCACAAATAGCGACTGGGTACGAGTCTGGTTCTGGAATGTTCTACTGAATTAGTACTATGTAGTTCAAAATCCGGCAAACTTAAGAGCCCAGTGCAGCACTGGATTTCTAATAGAAACATTTGTAGTCAAAGCATGAAAAATAAAAAATATGTACTAAAACTTGGCAAATTTTCGTTCTCTTTGAGCGTTGTAGCCGGTGGAAATACGTTTTAGGGATAAAATGTTTATTCGAGAAATGGACTTGCATAAGCTAATAGGTTGTCCCGGGAATAGCTGCAACTGGCTGGTCACGTGACTTGTGTGTCCCTTGAGTGTGCAGAAGGTGGGGGGGGGGGGAATGGCATGTTGCAAGGAGAATCCTTCTTGCTCTGAGATTTGTTCATGTTTTCCTTTGGTGTCGGGGACTTGTGAAGCCAAACGTACACGCGAGGAAACAAGACAGATCTTTGAACAAAAGTCGCTGTTAAAGTCGCTGAAATAAACGCACATTTTTGAAATTCAGGTTAATTTTTTGGAGAGTTCATTTCCTATAATAAGGTGATCAGTGGCTTCGGCTTCGGGTGGATCTTGGGAGTGGCAAACGAGAAACGGGTGTGGCCACGAGGTGCAGAGAAGCCTCTTAGTGGGTAACGGCTTACAGGGTGTTGTGCAGGTCTGATGGGTCGAGCTTTCAAGTTTAACAACAAAATGGCAACGACAAGGAATGTGTAGGTTGTTATACAGTTTGTTGTCGTTTCGTTATGCCTATATTGCGAACGCGCAATTGAATTGCCTTAAATTGATTTCGTAACAATATGGTGGGCGCTCACAATGAAGTTCTTTTTCACACGAGGTAAATAATGCCATAAATGAAGGTAAATTAGCTTGCTCACATCGCAGTGGTATTGGAAACATTTTTTTTAATAAAGTAAACGGTATTCTGCATCACAACACAGTAAGCTTATGACCTACTGAGCTGACCGTTTCTGAAACACGGACAATATACCCTTCGTCAACTATTATAAGTTTCACAAATGATTCGCTGAAATCTTTCTTTAAAAAAATAGCTTTCTCAAATGGCAAGAAATTTCTAAATCGATACCTTGATTTCTTGGTTCCATTTATTTGAAAATTGCCAACGACAAGCCACAATATTTGCACCTTAAACGTAAACAGACGATAGATCTTGAAAGCATCGGATCCTGAATTACGACCACTTACTCCTGTTTGCGATTGAAATAGGGCCGGTAACGTCTCCCTGCTCTTCGTGGAAAGATTAACTTCCATCTCCCGAAACGAGAAATCCAAGTATCTTCAGAGTTCAGTGCCGTTTCCGTGAAAAAACGAGCTGCACGCCTCTGTGGCAGAATGCACGTCTCTGTGGTATGAAATCTGCCAGTCACTATTTTCCTTTGCCCCTTCCCATGTCACCGCGCGCGCCTCAATAGAATCCAATCTTCTCTCCCTTTCCCCTAGACTCACAAATAGCGACTTAGTACGAGTCTGTTCCACAACCAATTGGATCTATGACTTGAAATTGTTCGAGACCAAGATTGCATCATTCTTCATGTAGTGTTTACATACACTGTAATGTCACAAAAAAGCCTAGCAAGCAACCTAGCTTGCCAGAGTCTATGTAGATTAGTGATTGGAACATCCGACTGGTCTGAGCGAGTCTGTAAAATGGCGTTAAAACACGAAAAATTCTACTATTGTAAAATACTCTTAAAAATTCGACCCCATTCAAATCGACAAGACAGTTTCTTCAACCAATTTATTAGCAGGCCGTCACCAATATGGCAAGGACACGGTAAAATGATACCCTTTGTTTTGGTCTTATTCTTTTCAGTTTAGTTTGACCCCGTCATCACTTTCTGCAACCAATTGGACAAGTAAAAATTCTTGACGTTTCATCTCGACGCTGACTGCAGAACACTTGAAATTTCTTCTCGTGATGTATCCCAGCTGCCTGATTTCACAGCCTTATACACAATCATAAGAAGATTTGGTAGTTTTTTAAGGAAGACATAGTCTTTCAGAAGAGCTGTCCGAAACCCTGTTGGACGGGATCGATCGGACACATGGGCGTAAGAATTTCTGATAAATCTCACGAGGTGTACACCTGACGACGTTACATACGGGCGTCCTCTTCTACATGTTGTCATCTCACGGTAGATCCCTGGGAAGAGGGTATCGAAGGATGTTGTTGAAAGCAAGGGTCGTAAATTATTCTCTATTTGGTGCTCCACAAGAGACGCGGAGGAATGGCCAAAAGTACCAATTTCACTTTGGTTTGCAACTGCACGAAGGAAGCGTACTTTCTTGTCTTCCGACCAAAAGAGTGGATGCTCGAGAGCGTCTGATGCCCTTGGGCGGTCATCTTTCCTCGCATTTAAAATTTGCATGAGCAAGTCCTTGGCTTCATCGGAGAGATCTTCACTCACAGTTTTGGAATCATTTATGATGCTTTGCTCGACAGCACTCCAATGGGCAATGGAACGGCGATCATCACTGTTGCTTTCTTCAAAAGGGTGACGTCCATTGGCCAGGATGTAATGCAAAATAAGGCCACAAGCGAAAACGTCAGATTCAAATGTATGCTGCAAGGGTGCATTTGACAGAAGGAGCTCAGGGGCCATCCACGATCTAGAGCCAGCGTGCGAATGAAGCACGCTTGATCCTTGCCCAACACCAAGATTTTTGCTCAATCCAAAGTCGGCAATCTTCAGACAAAGATTGTCTTCATGGAAGGTGTACAAAACATTAGTAGGCTTTAAATCACGGTGCAAGATGTCATTTTGGTGAAGATAATTTACTCCACACAAGACATCGTTGCAGAGCTTAGGTAGGCAATTCTCTTCCACTCTTGGGTGTTGCAGGAGATGGTCCAAGCTGCCTTCCATGAGCTCCAATGCGATCCACGTGGAATCTTTACTTCTCTTGAAGTCAAAATACTTTACAATTTGGTGACAATTCGAGACCCTCAAGAGAGTCTGCACCTCTCTGTCATCTTGTCTTGTTCTTAGCCTGTAAGTGTCAGCACGTTTCAGTGCAACTTCTCGTCCATCGTGGACATTAACTGCGGCATAGACGTTACCAAATGCACCTGAGCCAATTGGGTCTTGGTGGTAGCAGTAGTTTTCAAAAATGTGACAATCCTGTCGTCTTACTACTTGTGACAGCACCCTGCTGTGGGCTTTGGAAACAGGGTTCCATGGAAAAATTCGATGTGGTTCTCGCTGAACAACTTTTTTTCGAACAGATCTCAGTAATTTCTTGTTGAACCATGCAATATCAACCACAGTACTGCCAATGTGGTTCTTGATGTTGCACTGAGCACCATAAGAACGCAGTGGGGAAATAAATTTCCAATAAACAGAGTTATCTCCCTTTGGATCAGGAAGACGTAAGATTTTTCGGCAGACAATGTGAAGGGCAGTGTCACCTTCGTTGTTTTGAGCGTTCACATTGACACCCCTTTGGAGCACAAGATTAACCAAGGGTCGCACGGAGGAGTTATTGTAACTACATACGTGATGTAAGAGGGTATTACCCCCACTGTCTGTTTTAAGAATGGCTTCTTTATCTTTTTCAATAGTTGCTTTAATGAAAAACTCCAGGTCAGCAAAATTAGCTTGCTCCATTAAGACTGTGAACACATTTTGGCCTTTTTTGTCTTCCCGCCAAGGATCCAGTCCAAAGTTTACACCATCTGACCATTTACTGAGAGTATCCGTATGTGGTCGACCTTCAGAGGGGGCCTCCTTGCATCTGCAGATCAGTGGAGAAAAGCCCATCTTGTCAAGGAGGTTAGGCTTTGCCCCACACTCCAATAGAAACTTAGCCATGCTCCATGATTTAGCTAAATGTAATGGGGTCTTGTCTTCATCGTTTGCACTATTGATATTGCTTCCAAAGTCAACTAGAGTTCTTGCAATGCTTACCATTTCAGCATGGTTAAATGGCTCACAATCTGCCAGTACATGTAAGGGTGTGTTTCCCATTCTGTCTCTGGTCCTTACAAGCTGTTTATTGCACTCAGAAAGAAATCTGATCCGTTCAATACATTGGTCAACAACTATCTGAGACAACCTTATACTTGTATCCACTGGACTGGTGTTTTGAATCTTCTCCAAGTCACATTTTGTGCGCTCTATGACGAGATGCATAACGGATTTGTGTTCTTTGGTCTTCGAAGAAATATCAGCTCCCCACTGGACCAGTCGTTCCCAGATGTTCACGCTGGATCCTCGAGAAAATCCTTCTGGAATACCAGCGCCACGACCCTTAAATCTTTCAATGGATACGATGTAGAGAAAAGGTGTTTCTCCATAATTGTTGGAAGCATTGACATCTGCATTTGCTTCCCGAAGTATTTGGCAGACTTGTAAGTGTTCGTCTTCTGACTCGAAGAAAGCTTCCCTTGCAGCGTAAAACAACGCAGTGTTACCCTCTTGGTCTGTGGCACCAATACTGGCCCCTAGATTTAAGAGTGCTTTGACTAAAACGGGGCTTGAGACGGTGCACATCAATGGAGTCTTACCGTTAAGGTCTGCAATGGGAATATCTGGGGAACACCCAGAGGAAACCAAACTTTTAAGCAGTTCTGCTAACAAATCTTCCGTCCAACAAGTCTTCTCTCTCATTTCTTTCAGTGGCACTCTCTGAAACGCTTTCATGGTTTGAACTAGAAATGCGGTCTTGAAATCCACGCTACTTCTTTCAATGATCAACTTTATAACCTCCAGTGGATTGCAGGCACTGTGGTGGTCCAACTGCAGAAAACTGCATTCGTTTGGTACTGAATGGCAGAGGAAACAAAGATCCACGACCTTTTGAGGATCACACCATTCGGTTTTGTGAACATCTAGTAACTGCTTCACAATAGGTACATTGTGACAATATATGGCTATCTCAAGTGGTGTCAGTGTACTTGAAGTAGCTGACTGAAACTTGCAATTTCCATTATTTTCCAGCAGCCACAACACGAGGTCTGCATCTCCAATAGCTGAGGCTGTATGAAGCAAAGACCACCCCTGATTGCTGATGTTAGCTGGAACACCTTGCTGCACCAAAGCTTTCATTTTGTTTGCAATGTTTGACACATCACTGGAAATATGTGATGGTACAAGGAGCTCCTTTACTTCGGGATTTTTCGACAAGATATCTAAAACGTCAACTCGGTTTTCTGTTTGATGAAGACAAGTAAGCGTTAATGGTGAGCAGCCAGTTATGTCGACTTCTTTCAAGGCAGGACAATACCATTTGATCTGCTCTAACAGTTCAGAATTACGAGGGGATTCTTTGTCGTCAGAAGACATAATCTGAATATCTCTTATAATGAGCCTCCTCAACATCTTCGCAGATTTGCATACTTCAAGCAGCTCGTGCTTGGACGCAAAGCAACGCCTCGACAGATCGATTTCAGTTATTTTCCCAGAAATTCTGAGCCTGTTCACAACTTCCGATAATGGTATTTCAGAATCTGCGCTGCAATCAAGTGTAGATTCCTCGCAATAAAGAGAGAGACAGCCATCTCCACAATTCACTCTCAAGGGACTTTCTACACGTAGAATGCTCTTGACATACCCCAGTACCTCTGCCTGCTTGGTATTACAACGGGAACCATCCCAATTCTCTGGAATTGTTCGTGAAATGCTTAATGTTGATAGCGCAAAACCAGTTCTTTGTTGAAAAATTCGTTCGACCAGTCCCAAATGGAGCTTTTCTCCTCCACTAGTCGTACGTACAATGTCAATCAAAAGTTCTTCAATTTCTCTGTCAGTAGAGGAAGACGTCCTCCTTATTTCAAGGTCTTGCTCCATACATGTAGCTCGTCAATTACAGACCTGCAATAGGGAGATAGAGAGAGAAATCAGTACGAAGGACATCTCCATGACAACGTGAGGGTGCTCAAATTTCACACAAGAAAATAATTGAGCTAACAATGGAAATAATCAAGCTGTTTTGGAAGAGAATTTACATATGTAACAACTCGGCCATGCACTTCTTTGAGTAGTTACTTTCCAAAAACCCAACTGTTTCCCTTTCCACAGGTCAACAGGGTGATGCCTGTCAATTTACTGCAGCTGCAAAGACTTCCGACTTCAGACGGTATTCAAAAATGAGTTGGCTGCAGTCCTTTAGTCATTACAACCTCACAATTTCTTCTCACCGAGCAGTTACGCAATAGTTCCGTTTCAAGGTACACGTGCGAATTAGGAAAGGACTTTGAACACAGAGCTAGCCTACAAAGCAAACCTGTGGTGTTCAGCCTGTCAATCACAAATCCCAACGGGCACCGATGGGCACATTTGATTGGTTCACTGGCAGATCAAGAAAAAGGGTGCTTCAATTCGAACATTCTGACTCAAAAAAAAAATTGAAGGCTATGCATTTCAATAACATGCAAACTAGATGGAATTCAATGGTTACGTTTTTCACTGCCGTCGGTCATCGTTGCAGGTCTTTAAAAGTTCAGATCAATGGGGTCAAAAGGTCACGTTTGTATGCTATGATTGGTGGATCTCTATCCACTTTGTCGGTTTCCGTTCTTCATGGTTCGTTGGTTGTTACAATAATTGTGATTGACAGCAGTAAAAAACAAAGTCTTCAGTTGGGGTACGCATCTTCTTGAAAGGCGAAATAAAATGAATTTGAATCAATCTCAGACTTCCGTTTATCATGTTTATAGGTGAACAAACTGTTTTGGTTACTCTGCGGAATTTGAATTATTAGTCTTAGGTAATCAGAGCTTATCAACTCCAGCTGAGTTCTTCGAACTCGCATAATTGCAGAGTTTAGGAGCTTTTTAAAGATAGCTTTACTCTTCACTGAGGAACATTTATACAAACCAAGCAAAGAATTCTTCTGGAAGAGTTAAAAAGTTTCCCAACCATTAGTTTCTCTACTATTCAACTTGTCAATTGAAGCCAACAAAGTGCTTCCCATGATCCTTTTATGGGCTCGTTCCATGTTTAAGGACGTTCGCGCGAAAAACCTCTACAATACAGATTTTTTTCATACTTTGGCTACAGTCATATAATGAGTTACCTATGTCAGAAATGGAAGAAAATTGGGGGAGGTCACCGACTTCGTTTTCGAAATAAAGCGCGTCAAAAACTACCCCAATTTTGACAAATTGGCCCTCGTAACTCGACATGGCCTCAGTGCTTGTTAGTTGACAAATATTTAAAATGATTCGCTGTAGACTCACTTTCCTAGTCAAATTTTACTTAAGTGGGTCTGTTAAGTAACTAATTTGAACCGGTGTCACCCTTTTAGTTAAACTCAACCTCTAAGATGGACTTTAACGAACAGAGTGCAGCTTCAATAATAGTAGAATTCGATGATGCGAGGGCAGAAAAGTTGAAAAAATCAAACTTCTACAATACAGATTTTCTTTAATTTTTCACAAAACGTAGATAATCGACAAAGAAAGTGATCTATCAAAAGAAGATATGGGGTCACCGAACATTTAAGAGCGTTAAACCCGTGCATTGATATTAAAGTCCCCACTAGTGCTATATATCTCCACATTTCTTCAACAGCGCGCGCGCTCAATACATGACGTGGCATGACATCACGAAGTGAATGGTGTGCGCAGTAAGCATGCGCAGAAACAATTGGCGCGAACGTCCTTAAGGGGTCATTAATCATAAGAAACTAAAGCGATTAGTAAAAGTTGATGCCAAGTTGGTAAAATGTACAAAATATTTCGTCAAATTGGGCCAAACTATTGCAGACCTTCACTCACGACAAATACTCATCTCTGTAAAAAAGGCCATCTACAAGATAAAGCAGATGAAGAAGGCAAGGCCGAGAAATGATATCATTGTAAAAACCAAGTTTTGGTTATTACAAGATAAATTGATATTGATACAATATTTCGGCTCTATCACAGAGTCTTAGTCATGTAATGATACTTCAACAAAAAGGCAACTTAAACGATAATTAGGCGTGTTAACATTACGTGAAATGACTAGAATTGTAGGTAATTAATGCTAGGCTTGAGATTCTTGATATAGAGAGCTTCAAGGAACGCTAATTGTGACCAATTGCAGTTGGAATCGATGATTTCATTGTTGTTGTGAACTGCATTAGGAATATGGTCTTTGAAACTAACACAGGGTAATGAATGGTCAGTGAAACAATCAGGTAGTCCCTGTAAGATAACCAATTCTTTAAAGCCGTCCTGAAGCTCGGCCTCAAACAAGGTCTAGCAAAACGTCCAAGTGAAGCCCCAATGGCTGTCACCCTAGAACACATCTGGCATCAAATTAAAAGGCCTCGACATTATCAAGAGTAACAGCTTTCTATATCGAAAGATCAAGACCACCCTAAGAGCCTTCACTTACGGTTAGTTGGATTTAGAAGACAATCAATTTAACATTGACCGTAAACGGTTGCGAACTCTCTGAAAACTTCGGAAGAACTGTGTTATATTAAAACCGGACAAAGGACAAGGTATCGTTCTGATGAAGAAGGAAGATTATTTTTCCTCGCTGGAAAAGCTTTTTGCTGACAAGACCAAGTTTAAACGCCTACAGAAAGATCCAACATTAACTAGACTTTCCACCCTACGGAACTATATCAACACTCTTTTGAAGCGTGGTGAAATAAATGAAGAGCAGATGAAAGAAACGAAACCAACGGCTGCGCAAATTGGAAGAGCTCATGGCCTACCCAAGATCCACAAGAGCTACACTGACATACCTATAAGTTCCGTCCGATTACAGACACTACGAACACTCAAAGTATTCATGAAATTAACACTCATTATTTTGATCAAGGTCATGTTTTTGTTTCCTTAGATGTTGAATCTTTATTTACCAAGGTGCCGCTTAAGAAAACTGTTGACCTTATTTTAGATGGAATCTATACTAAGAACCTTATCTCCACGTCCTTAAGAAAAAGATGCTTGAAGAAACTAATTCTGGACTCTTGCAACAAGACCGCTTTCAGTTTTAACAACAATTTATATGAGAAGACTGACGGCGTGTCCATGGGTTCTTCCCTAGGCCCCGTCTTAGCTAACATTATTATGACAGCAAATTAGGTACGTGGGTGATACATTAGTCTTAGAAAAACGTTCCGACGTTGATAAAGTGGTGAGCCGGCTTAATTCCTTTCATAAGAATTTGAACTTCACTGTAGACTCGTTTCTCGATCAAAAGATACATTTCCCAGACCTTCTGATTAACAAGAATCTCACAGATCTTTATTACAAAGATACTCTTACTGGACAATACACTTCCTTTTCCAGCTTCACTCCTTGGCGTCTTAAAACTGCTTGGATTAAAGCATTATATTCTAGAGCTTACAAAATTTGCAGCAATTCCAAATTTTTTCATAACCAAGTTGAACAAGAATTGATAAGTTTTTGTCTTGGAACGATTTTCCTAAGAGAGTTCGTCGATCTATTCTCAACCGTCTTAAGAAAAACATCAACAACCCCAAACAATCGAACAAATTTATGAAGGTCAATGATGCTAAAACAATCTGGGTTAAATTTCCTTACGCTAGCAAAACAGGTGAAGTGTTAGTCAACAAGTGTGTTAAGAAGCCTTAATAGATTACTTGGTAAAAAGGTTAAGTTTAGAATACGTTATGATACCACCAAACTTTCGCAATTCTGTTCCAACAAGGACTCAGTTCCTACACTGCAGAAATCAAATATAGTTTATAAACTCTCTTGTCCTGGTTGTTCTCAACAATATATTGGCAAAACAGATCGCCCCTTAGCTTTCAGGCTCCGTGAGCATGCCACTAGGCCAGAACAACCTACGTATCACCATCTTGTTAATTGCAACTGCTTTAAAGAATTGGTTAGCTTACAGGGTCTACCTGATTGTTTCATTGACCATTCATTACCCTGTGTTAGTTTTTAAGACCATATTCTTGATGCAGTTCACAACAACAATGAAATAATTGATTCCAATTACAATTGGTCACAATAAGCGTTCGTTGAAGCTTTCTACATCAAGAATCTCAAGCCTGCATTAACGAAGGACGTAAAGAGAATAAGACCTGTTTCTCTGATTGCCTACAATTCTAGTCATATTACGTAATGTTAACACGCCTAATTATCGTTTAAGTTGCCTTTTTGTAAAAGCTAGTATCATTACATGACTATGACTCTGTAATAGAGCCGAAATATTGTATCAATTTCAATTTATCTTGTAATAAACGAAAACTTGGTTTTTACAATATCATTTCTCGGCCTTGCTTTCTTCACTTTGTATTCCAAATTGTCGAATGGCTCTGGATTTAGGATAAAGCAGGGAGAGCATAAACCCAGGGTTTTCTACGTTATTGAAAAAAAGGGACAAAATGAACCGTACGTAGCAGGAAGTGAAAATGGTAGTCTAGCCACCTCTTTTGACATGCATTACTTAATACTAAGTTCAGGTTAGGTGTAGGAGGGAGGATGTCCCCTCTCATAGGGGTGTGTGTGTGTGTGTGTGTGTGGGGGGGGGGGGGGTGTTTATGGGGAGCCTTCCCCAGATTTTTTTTTTTACCTTGAGGGCCAAAGGGAGCATTTAAGACCACTTTTCACCAACTCAGCTTCTTGTCTTGACTATTATGCATTTCTTACCCTGAAAACAGGAAATATACATTACTTTGGGAATGACAATTGTACTGTTTGTAATGAAGCTTATACGGGTCTTAGCCTTAATCAGAAAGGTAATAAATCGCACGTTATTGGTGGTTCAACATTGTTCTTCATTTCCAATAAACAGAAGTTTCAGTAATAGCTATGAAAACGACAAATTTGAATAAAAATTGGAGAACATCTTTTCATGATGTAAGCAGATCTAAAAGATCCTTTAAATGTGGAACATAAATCACTGTGTATGAGGAGCTGAGTTTTTTTTGGAAGGTAATATTTATCAAAAAATGGTCTGAATAGTAGTCAGAATCCTCAGTGTTGTGCTGACTTAGCTTCCAAGGCTAGATGAAGCGCAGCCACATACCGTAAATCCTCTATTAAGCACCCCTCCCCTCCCCCCTTCCTTCACAACCAAAAGAATAACTGACAGACAGTGTTACCGGTGCATAGCAATCCGGGCACAAATTCACATACAGTACTCACGGGCTTTGCGGGAGATATGAGTGACATTATATACGCATATTGTACAAGTTGTTTTTAACATTCTTATCGTGGGAACCTGCTGAAATTTATGAATTACAAAAAAGTGGTAAACTGATAACCTACTGGGGTTTTCCTAAAATAAATAACACCCCCTCCCTCAAATGTGCTTGAAACAAATAAGCCTTGTGGTCTCTTCAGCTTCCTACATGTTTCTTCCTTTAGCCACTGTGTGACCACTTCATTGATAAGTGTAGGCAGCTCCTTTGGTTCCTGTTTTTGAACTCTGATTGAATTTGAGGGAATGGATTAAGCAGGTCATGCTCCATCTGAGAACGCAACTTTCTCTTCTGCCATAAAGGGGGCTTATAGTCAGATGCTATTTAGATGCTTATAGTAAGGTTTTATTTCCCAGAAGTTTAATTTAGTCCAAAAATGTCATAGTCGTTAAGTGCGGGATCCAAAGTCCAACTCCACATCTTCGTTGTGGATCCTAGGCAATGCCCATGGCGGCTATCAGGGCCTTGGTGAAGGCACAACCGTCAACCACCTCCATACTCGATTTCATTGGTTACGGAAACCGAAGCCATGGCTTTCCTACCAGACACGCCCTTGGGTGCTGATGGAGAGGAATCAATTCTCCTTAAGCTAAAAGGCTGGAGAGTGAGGCAAAGAATGAAGTGTAATGCATGGCTGAAGTTGCTCTCAACTAAATCCCGGCTACGGATTGAAACGTGGAATGTTCGTATTATGTACAAGCAGGGAGGGTGCGCCCAGGATGTGAAGGAAATAGAAGAAGTACAAGTTGAGCATTCTTGGAGTAAGTGAGATAAGGTGGAATACTTTTGGATCGTTCAGGATAGCAACTGGCGAGACCGTTCTGTACCCTGGAAACCTGAATGAGGAGGACTCCCAAGTACGTGAAAGGGGTAGATTTTATCCTGTCAAAGAGGGCAGCTGACAGCCTAAAGGAATGGGGACCAGTTTATGAGCGGGGCCAATACTCCTCTGATGTCTATCCAAATCCAAATCTTAAATCCCATTCTATTCCAAAAAATATATATATAATCCCCCCCCCCCCTCACGGTTTAGAATACCTGAACCCCTTTCAGGCCAAGTATTGCTCACTGGGAAACAAAAATAGGCTTCAGCTATGAAGGAGAACACCAGGTACAGTGTGACTGATAAATGGGTTACAGCAGTTTGGGGGGCAGTCATTGGCCCATCTCCCTCAAAAAGGCAATTAATCTATTGCCTTTTGAGTTCCATTGCAGAAAGTTCAAAATTATTACAGTCAAAACACTCAGCGCGTTCCGCTCATTATTTAGGAATGATTTTCATTAATCAGGAACGGATTGCCTTATTGGAATCAAAATTCCATTTTCAAATTGAAGATTGAAATCTTTCAGCGGTAGACTCATTTGAAGTAACAAATGTTGAGTGCATCATTACTTACGTAAGCCAAAAGGTCACACGCGAAATACGACACTGTTGGCGACTGTTGGTTTCAGGCGGTTTGACATTACGGGAATTTTTGTCAATTTTCAGGAACATTTCTTGTGCATTTACAGCACACTTGTTTTTAAGAAATAATCTTCTTTACAGTTTTATAACAGCAGACTGCTTCTTCACGTGTAAAAGTACTTGCGATTAATATTTTGTTAAGCGAACACAAATCAGATCAGATATAACAAGCCGCCAACAGTCTGCTACTTTGCACGTGAACATCCGCCTGACGTCAATAATAAACCAATCAGTGCAACTCTGGAGAAGAAGGTAGCAGATCAAGACAAGGCTATCAGTGAGCTAAAAGAAGGTGTGAAAGCGCCAACAAAGCAAGCTGAAGAAGAAAAGCAACGCGCAATTAAGCTCGAAAGCCATAGCCGTCGTAACAATCTCAACTTTTTCAATATTCCGGAGCAAGAAGATGAAACGGTTACCAAATCTGAATCTATTCTTCGCAACTTTATGGAAGTCAGGCTTAAGCTGAACAAGGAGAACGCCAATGACATTTTGTTCGAACGTGTTCATCGAGTCGGAAAACCAAGCGCCTCTGAAGGGAAACCAAGACCACTAATCGCTAAGTTCACTTTCCACAGGGACAAGGAATTGGTTTTGTCAAAAGCAAAAAATCTTCGGGGAACTGATTTTGCAATTGCTCGTGACTTTCCTAAGGAGATTGTTGACGAAAGAAGACGTCTTGTTCCATTTTTAAAAGACGCCAAGGAAAATGGTCAAGACGCGAAGTTAATCTACAATAAACTTTACATCAATGGACAGCGATTTATGCCACAAAATGTCTCTACTAGCGATCAGTGATTACTCCTGGGGCCTAAATATGCAAGAAACTGTTTTGCACAGAGCTCTCTTCCGTCGGCTTTTGTTTGGGTTCTCGTAGCAAAGCTATCGTCTCAGTCAAGACACAAATCGATTTGGCTATTTAGTGATCGAGCCGCATAGGGCTCTCATGTCTCAATTGTTTATTGTGTGCTGTGTTTTTTCTTTTGCTCCCTGGTATTTTTGTTTTTTAGCGGTGTCAAGGGTCTCTCATAAACGACTTATTCGTTCCCATCGATCAGTATCAACGCAATTTAAGAGTTTCAGGTATCTTATTACTCTTTGCTAAATGGCTGCCCTCAGTTCCGAACCATTTCAACTAAAAACACTCTCGTTAAACGTCAGGAGAATTAATCAATCCATCAAGCGAAGAAAACTATTCAGGTGGCTGCACCACCAGCGTGCACAGTGCTATTTTTTACAAGAAACCAATAGTGACGTGAAATGTATAAGCTCGTGGGAAGCTGAATGGGGTGGAAAGGTCTATGCTGCCCATGGTAGTAAACATAACAAAGGCGTTATGTTTTTAATGAACCCAAATTTTGATTGTCAGGTGGAAAATTGTATCAAAGACAAAAACAGAAGATTCATTATTTTAGATCTGAAAGCTGATGATTCACACCTAATTTTAGTTAACATTTACGCGCCAAATGATTCCGCGCAACAAATAACGTTCGTTAAAGAACTTACAGGACGTTTTATCCCCCTTTTCTGGAGAGAATGTTATCATTGGAGGTGATTTTAATTGCACTCTGTCTTCTTCAGATAAACTAGGTGGTAGACCGGTCCATTGCAAACAAAAAGTAATTGACGAAATCACAAAACTCTCATCGCTGTACTCATTATCCGACGTGTGGCGTGAAAAAAATTGTGACAAACAAGGGTTTTCATGGCGAGATAAAGCGCTGAAGGTGCAATATCGTCTTGATTACATTTTAATGTCAAAAAGCCTATTGAACATTTCCAAAGGATGCGTGTTAATATTCGCTCCTAACACTGATCAGTCAGCTGTTGTAACGCTGGTTCAATCGGGAGAACTTTCCAGAAAACCCGGACCAGGGTTCTGGAAGTTCAATTCGTCTCTTTTAGAGGACAATGAGTATGTAAATGGCATTCGTAAATGTATTGAGTCTGCAAAGGATAAATATAAAGACATTGAAGACTGCGGGTTAAAATGGGATCTTACCAAAATGGAATTACGTGGTTTCTCTATTGCCTAAGCTAAAAGGAAGGCGTCAAAGCAGAGATCACGTGAGAAAGATCTTCAAAACCAATTGAATGCATTGCTAGCTAATTCAGAGAATTCACGAAATAATCCTCATTTCCTTCACGAGTTACATTAGTTACAAGCTGAATTGAACAAAATCATGGAGCACAAATTTAAAGGAACGATCTTAAGAAGTAAGGTCAGATGGCATGAAAAAGGAGAAAAAAACTCAAGATACTTTCTAAACCTAGAAAACCGTGCCGCCTGTAAGAAAAAAGTAACCAAGCTTTTGCAAGAGGACCGTACGGAAACAAATGACCCGGATCTACTTCTTAAACAAGAGTTTTTCTCGAATTTATACAAGTCGCAAGGCTCCTCTGTAGAAAAATCAAACTGTAGTATTTTCTTTAATAGCACAAATATCACCACTTTGTCAGAGGAAATGTCCAATAGTTGTGAAGACAAAATCATCAGTGATGAATGCTTAGTGGCTCTGAAGGAGTTTGAAAACGGCAAATCTCCTGGCTCGGATGGTTTTAAGGCTGAATTTTACAAATTCTTTTGGAAAGAGCTTAGTGAAAATCTAACTTTCAGCCTTAACCATGCTTTTGAAAAGGGTGAACTTTCAATTTGTCAAAGAAGACGAATAATTTCCCTCCTTCCAAAAAAGAACAAACCTACCAACAATTTAAACAACCTACGCCCGATTTCACTGTTAAACAGACTATAAAATTGCTACCAAAGTCTTGGCCAGAAGATTGGAAAGGGTTCTTCCTTTTATTATTAACCCAGATCAAACCGGGTATATCAAAGGAAGATATATAAAAGAAAACATAAGGTTAATTAGCGATATGATTGACTACACCAAGCAAAAAAATATTCCAGGTATTGCCATCTTTCTTGATTTCCGTGAAGCGTTCGACTCCGTGGAATGGGATTACATCGCTAAGGTTCTTGATGTGTTCAAGTTCAGGGAAGATTTCAAACGTTGGGTAAAGGTTTTTTATACTGATATATCCAGTTGCGTCATAAACAACGGCTTCGCGTCACCTTTTTTTAAGCTCAAGCGTGGCGTGAGACAGGGCTGCCCACTGTCTGGGTTGCTTTTTGTTTTAGCTATTGAATTGCTTGCACTTTCAATTAAAAATGACCCTCTGATACAAGGTATCTGTGTGGGAAAAGAAGAAATTAAACTAACACAGTATGCTGATCATACGACGGTTTTCGTTAAAAATGCAACTTCCGTGCAAGCGCTGCTTCGCCTTCTCGAAAAATTTAAAAAGTGTTCCGGCCTAGAAATTAATACACACAAGTCTGAAGCGTTATGGTTAGGCTCGTGGAAGGAACGTCTTGACAAACCCTTTGGCTTCAAGTGGCCTTACAGATTCTGTTTATGCCTTTGGAATTCATTTTTCAAATGACGCTAATCTCGTGCATAAACTAAATTTTCATGGCAAATTGGAAAGATTAACATTATTAAAACTCTCGGTTTATCAAAGCTTATTTTCAGCGCTTCATTTCTGCCCATCCCTGAAAACTTCACTCAAGAAGTAAACAAATTAACATTTAAGTTCCTGTGGGAAGCCAAGCCCGCTAAAATTAAGAAATCCACCATCCATGACTGGACTGAAAGAGAAAGGTGGACTAAAAATGATAGATTTCGATCATATGAACAAAGCTCTAAAAATGTGCTTGGATTAACAGGTTTACCAACGACAATAAGGGAGCGTGGAAAATAATACCAGATAATACAAATGCGCACCTAGGAGGCTTCTCTGTCCTTCTTCAGTGCAACTACAAAGTCAAGGATCTCGACGTGAAAAATGTATCGCTTTTTTTACTAAAGAGTGCTTAAGGTGATTCCATTCAATTGCATTGCGCATCCTTTCTGCGCATCATTTTTTGCGTGATTAGCGCGCGCACGAGCGCGCGCGCGTTCGGAACTTAAAGGTTTTCTATGGAAGCTGAGCTGTTCAGAGAAGTAAATGGTCGTTTTCTCCTAAACGAACTCGGTGACCCCACTTTTTTATTCCATTTATTTGAGGAAAATACGACTTTATATGATATATTCAAATTTAGAGAACTTTTCATTATTCAATTTTGAAATATTCCGGTTGATTCACTATTACAGCCAGATTTTAGGCGTTTTGCTGGAACCGTGCGGACGCTCGATTTGCCTATTATTTCAAATTAGTTTCATTGTTACGGCAATTTTAAGGCGTTTTACCGTAACATTGTACTTCTATCATAAGAATAATGCTTATATTTCATTGCTAGTTATAACTTTGTTGAAGTAATGGGTGTCTCTAGTACAAGGATAGGTTTTTTTAATAATGCTGTCTAAAGATAGCAAAGTACCTATATACTATAGCCCCGCAGCGTGAAATCAGACACGGTGACCCCCTCTTTTTATTTCATTTTTTTAATGTACTAGGTGTAATTAGTAACTGTGCAAAGTTTCAACAAATTCTCATTACAACTTCTTTTTCGATGGAATCACCTTAAATATTGGGAGGAGGTTACATGCTTGGCGGGCAAGACTGATCTTACTCCAAACGAAACATTCATCTAGAACAACAAACACATTAAAATCAACAACAAAACTCTGTTTTTTCCAGCGTGGTACCACAAAGGAATCTACAGAATTAAAGTTCTAATACTGAAGTGATAACAGTAAATTTCTCCCTTTTGACGTTTTTTGTCGTATGTATGATGTTAAAGCTTGTTTTACAACATATTATGGTCTATGTAATTCAATCCGTCAAAATTGGAAGCTATCTCCAAAGAATCCCGTGGCGTTTTAGAATTAATTTAAAATTGGCGCACTAACAACTCGAGCATAACCACTGCAGATCTACTGCGTGTTATCGCAGATAGTAAATTTGTGTCTCCTTCAGCCGAGCAAAAAATTCTTAATTCAGGTGTTTCTAAAGATAACTTATCAAAGGTATATCTTCTACCATGGAGTATAACAAAGGAAATCAAATTGTGTATGTTCCAGTTTAAAATTATTCATAACGCAGTGTTCACAAAGGACAAGCTTTTTAAAGTAAATATTTTACAGGATGATAAATGTTTTCACTGCAAAGACAAAGCAGAAACACTTTTGCATTTGCTTGTCCACTGCCCGCATACAGTGGCTTTTTGGAATTACACCTACTAAGGTGTTATATGGTGTGATAGATAACTCAAGGTTCTGCACGCTACTCAATTTGACCCTGTAGGTTGCCAAGTTCTACATATACCGTACAGTCTAGACAATACGCCTCTATACTTCCCTGCGTTTGAAACAGAATTACGTGAAAAAGCAAGGATTTAGAAAGATATTGCCACGAGAAATGGTAATCTAAAGCATTTCAAGATTACTTAGGAACCTCTGATCCGCAACAAAATTATTGGAGATGTCGATATTTGAGAGACCTTTGACCCGCTTTGCAATTTATATAGTTGTTTATTTAGATGTATTTATTTGTCTATCTTTTTATTCAATCGCTTGTGCTTTCTGTTTGTTTCTATTTGTAAAGATGTGCAAAGTATTACTGTAATTGCTTTATATGTTTGTTAATTTCTTATCTATTGGTTCTATTTGTAAAGATGTGCATAGTATAATTGTAATTGCTTATCTATTGTATTGTAATTTTTTTGGTATTCTTTAATAAATAACATTTTAAAAAAATTCCTTATTTGGAACAAGGCTACCGCTGGAACATTACAATATTCAAATTGAAAGTGGAATTTTGATTCCAATAATGCAATCCGTTCCCGATTAAGGAAAGTCATTCCCAAATTATAAGCGGAATGCACTGAGTATTTCGACTATAGATGGGCCCAGGGTGCCAGTGGCCTAGGGTGCTGTCTCATGTTTCGCCAAATATTTTTTTCCTACACGTAGAAAGGGCTTTCAAGGTCATAATTTTCTATGGGGGGGGGGGGGGGGGGGTGGGGGGGAGAACTGGGTTTATGTTTGGACCTTATTTTTCCTGAAGAAGGTTAAGGTTATTTCAATCCATCCACTGTGCTTATATTTGGAGGTTTTAGGGGACCCTAGAAAGAATATTTCTTAGTCGCTGGATTCAAAATTAGACATCTTCATAGAATGGTAAACCACTTCTCACACTCAACAATTTTCAAGATGGTGGTATTTGGACACTACAGGGATAAAAATATGCCATTTAATAGTACGACACGTCTTACAGTGACCACCCAACAAACTTTTTCAAAAGTCATAATTAGCCAATCATAGTGCAAGATTTTGGTTGATGGTCATGCCTTCTCGAAAAGTATTATTTTGCACGTTGATAAACTTATCTGGTGCTTTTCGTTTGTTTCAACAAGAAATACTGGGAGAAAAATCAAGTTCAACTAAAATTTGAAAGTTTCAATGTGTTGTCCTCCTTTCACGAAAATCTAGAACACTTGAATTGTTGCCTTCCATTCAAATCCAGCTATGCACCGTTTGTTTTCTTTTACCACAACTGCCTGTAGAAGCAAAATTGCCAATAAGTCTTCAAGACAATGAAATAATCAACACCGGACAACTCGACAGACGTGGCAGTTGATGTATTTGATCTTGCTCTAAAATCCAAATTCCTTTGGCAGTTCAAGGCTTCCAGACAGATAATGGAGCCAACAATATGTGATACTTGCTAGCTTGGAGAATTCAAAACAATGTTTGGTTGTGTAAAGACGACGTGATTTCTTGTAAGGGTTTCCTAAAATTTGTTTGTACATTTCCACTGTTGTAGTCGT